>JANHFX010011864.1:2105-37751 GCA_027560015.1 Chloroceryle amazona | reverse complement strand
TTCATCCCTGCCCGGGCCTAACGACTGGGTTGTCGCCCCGCCCGCCGGAACCGGCATTCTCACGGCCCCGACGGGTGTCCGGTTTGTGCCACCTAGGGTTGTTCAGTGCAAAGCGAATTTCCTGTTTTAAATGGGGGCTTTGTGGGGGCGTAGAACAGCGTTTGGAGCCGGACTTGGAGCCGTTGTACTGTCTGCACCCCAGCCAGGCCGCACTGAGGACAAGGCCTGAGCTGATGGTCCCACCTGGGCTGCCTTCCTCGGGGTCCATGAGCTGGGATAACACACGTTATATATATGCGTGTGTATAGATAGATAGAATTTGTTCTTTTCACAGGATAAGCACATGATAAACCCTACCCCATTGCAAAGGCTCCATGACCAGCGTGAAGACCAAACAGTGAACACTAAGTACAGGCTCTTGTGCTTGCACAGGCTGATGTAAGTGGGCTCTGCACGGGATCAGCTTCAACAGGCACTGAAGAAAGAAAAGTGAAAACCCAAATGGTGAAACTGCACCTGCAGCTCCTTTATTGTATATTTCTTAGCCTATTCTCCATTTTTCACTGCTGTGATTGCATCCTTCCAGATACAGAAGTGATAGAACAACAATAACAAAAAGCAGTTATTCAGTCTGCAGCTACAAGGTGCTAAATAAATAGAGGTGACCAAATCCAGCTTTCATTTCCTTCAGTAGAAATCTGACTGAGCCCTAACTCGTGAATTCTCACATCGGTGTATCACAACAAACAAACGGCAAGGATCCATGTCGGGATGCTCTATGTGCTTTGCAGCTGTTCATACCAAGAGCACAGTGCCGTTTAACTACTGCCAAACTCACTGACAAATATTTGTTCACATTTCTTTGGATCTGGAGGATTCAGAAGAATCTAAATTTTAAAATTTTAGAGTTGTCACTGGGGAACAAGTGCTTGGCAAGAGTAAACATTAGCCCTGCATTTCCCAAGATTACATAGTTTCAATATAAGCGAGCCTGGCCTCCTATAAATACTGTTTACAAATGCAGTTGAGGTCTAGGGCATTATGAAATACCACATCAAATGTTCGTTCATAGTTTCAACACATTACATTGCTGATGTAATACCACACCGCTCTGTATGGCAGCGAGAAGTTTTTTTCCAAGTGTGACAGCATTCTTTTCAAGTGGACTTGACAAACGTAATTTATAAGTCTTATGCAGAAAAGGACAAGACTAGGTGTCCCTAGCAGTTAATTCATGGATTTTCATTAGCATAGAAGCAACCTGTCATGTCCTGAGATTGTGTCAAATTTTTGTCAGTAGCAAAGCCAACCCCTCTTCATGTAAGAAGCCAAAAAAAGAATGTGAAACAGCAGGGAACAAGGTTTCTATGAGGTAAGTTTTGGACCAATAATGTTTGATGGGTTGCTGATCCAACATCAGAAGGTCAGAAGATCTTCTGCTGATCCTTGACTGTTATCTTTTGAAGTAGTTGCTGAATGACATGGGCCCAACTGATGAATGTTTGTCTGAAAAGTCTCAGTGATTTGCACGTGCCGTTGGAGGCCACTCTCCCTGTTAGTTTTATTAAATGAAAACTTATGTAACAGAATAAACTGAGTGTTTGTATCTTGAATCAGGTGAATTTATGAAAGCACAAAAGAAACTGTAAATGTGTTTTATTTTTATATTTATTTTTTTAGGGCAAAATACACATTTCTATCACAGTGGAGAAAATATACAGAAGTCAGAAAACTCAATTAGTCAAAAAATCAGAGCAGAGACTGGTGGAAGGAAGACGAGTGGATGCCAAGTGTGACCCCAGCTCAGGCTTCAGACCCCCCCAGTCAAGACACAATCCCACAGGATTCAGACACAGTGGGCAGGGCCCAGCAGTGGTTACAGAGTAAACCAGCAGCCCCAGGCAGGGCAAGGGGATGAGTCTGGAGCCATGAGCAGAAGACAGCTCTGTGTCATAGGTCCAATGTCTGTCTGGGAGGCAGGGCTGGAGACAAGGACGCCTGAGCTTAGATGGACAGATGAGCAGGGGGGTGAGTGAGTGGGGGTCCTGGCTGAAGCTGTTCAAGGCAATTAAGTCCTGTCAGTGCATTCAGAAGGGCCCTGACAAACGTATCCTCAAGGACCTAGTACTGTTCTTCCATCTGTGCTGTGTTCACACCCACCTGCCTCACCCGCTACGGTGAAGTTAGCTCCATGCTCTTTCCCATCGTTCTCATCTCCTTCTTACTGCACATTCCACAAGATGTTTTGTGTTCTAATCACAGTCCTGTGCTCTTTGATTGTTCCTTTTTCCCTCTGTGAGCCTATGTACACATCATCTCCAGGTACAGCTGGACTGCCAAAGTTGTTCATCAGATGCAGTCTCTTAAAAAGATGTCACTACACAACATTTTGTTCACTCCCTGCAATCATGTTTTCCAAGGGTGTCCATTTATCTTTTTTTTTTTCCTTGTAAATGCACACCCTACAAGTTAAAACAGCAACACAAAAGTAATCACATTTGTGAAGAATAGAGGTGAAGTGTGATTCAATCCACATTACAGAGAAACTTATCCATAGCTTCTCCCCTGGGCCTGCCTCTGGGTACCAAAGACAGGAGAAATTCTGTGATATGTATCTCACTATTGTAAGATCTTTTTAATTTTTCTCTATGAGTGACTCAGAGCAAGGCTCTCTTCTAAATTTAGCTTGTTGACACCTTGGTACTGATCAGAAGAAAACCAGGAATGAAGATTTGTCAAACAGCACTAATAGCAAGATAAAATAATTCCTTCCCTACAGTGATGAAGATCTCAAGTTGATATTGTGCTGGGCTGAGTGCTAAGGATGACATTACTGAGGTGACCTATGAACTTTTAAAATTATGGAGCTCCTGGTACCCTAATGCGAGTAGCAGGACACTCTGTCAGGGAGATTTTATAGTTTTTATAAATACTTTCTACATATTAAAACATATCAATGGCGTTTAAATTTTTAGAAAGAAATTAAATAGACATGCTGGTTTTAAAAAAACCCTTTGTATGAGCACCATTTTATATCTACTATCTTTTTTATTCTCAAACTAATCCCCAAACAATTTCACTTCTGATGCATTGTCCTTCTGGCCCCATTCTGTGCATATATTCCTGCTTTAGGCAGGGTAAGCAATCAAGAGGATATTTGGCAGTTGCTCAGTGCTGTAGAGTACGGTGGCCAAATTGTCACCATCTTACCATTACTTTCCATTCCCTGTGCAATTATAATAAAGTGTCCTAAACTTTTATGCTGACTTGCTGAACTCAGATGAAAATCTAAGATGCACTGACCGTGCCTCATTATGTGCTACATTCCTTCCTAAGATGCAGAAACATTTTTAAAAGAGCGCATAAAAAACTGAACAGTAAATAAGTTAGAAATACTTTAATTTACAGGACATGAGGTTTGAGATTAGTCCAAATGCTGTGATAGGCCAATATCTGATTTCTAGTAATGCCTTAGTAAGGTTTGCTACCATATGGACTGATGGTAGGAGGTAATTCTTAATTTTATTTTTTTAATTTATTTACTCTTGGTAAAACATTGAAAATTAAATCTATTCTATCAGAGAAGATACTGGCAAGACTCTAATGTAAAAAGCACTTCACTTAAGCACTTCCTTTAGTTAAACCTGAGTGCCAACAGAAACTGCCAAGGAATGAAGACATTTTATTTAAAATTACACTGGCAAGAGACCATCAAATTATCCTTAACATTTTCATTAAATTGAGATACAGTTATAGTTAGGGTAGTAAATCTTTTCAATACAAGGAGTTTATTCCTGAGCCAAGGCCAGATTCAGCAGTAATTGTAGGAACTATTAAGACCTAAAGCCTCATCTACATTACCAAAACAACTGTTCAAGGCTTTAGCCCAGTTTTGAAAAATGGATGGGCTCCATCCTGTACAGAGCTAATCGGATCAACAAACTACAGTGATGCATTTGGATTCCAGTCTGGAGTCATCATTCCATGTTTTGTTGGCTTGGTTCAATGAGATGTTGAGAGTTTCCATTAGAAATCTGTGAATATCTATAGGTTGCCTGCAGTTCATGCTCTCAAGGCTCTGAAATGGTCAAACAAGTGGTACTTTTCTTAACATTGACACCTTATTCCTCTATAGGAAGGCTGAGCTGAAGAGACTAAGGAACCTTATATCCACAGTTTCTAAGATGAAAAAGTTGTTACCCTATAGTCTTAGCTCCTTTATAAGATCTACAGCAAAATATTCCCCCAGAGATTCCTACATTTCATTCACACCTTCTGATTGAACAAGATCTTTATTTTAGACATCCAGTCATCTGAGGAGTGTAGGGGTAAGGGCTTATTATAGTTTTATAGCTATAATTGTGAGATATTATTATGTTACTTGGCAAGTGTCAGTTAACCATAAATCCTAATTTCTTTTCTGAGGTTAAAATTTATAAACATATTTAATTCCAGTACTAGTGCTGCAAAAATGTTCATCTAAATAATAAAGACTAGGATGTTCTTTTCCAAGTCTGCGAAAAACTTAAGTATCAATTTATTTTAATAGGGATGGAGCAGTCATGATCCTTAGATGTCTTTGAAAGCCCAATTGCAAAGAATAATTGCCCTCAAGTGAGCACAAATATAACTTTCTATTTACCTTGTTATCTTTGGCTCATCTTTCATATACCTGGAAGCTTTCCCTATATATAAACATTATAAAAACTGCCATTCCAAGCAAATTCCAACATGCTGATTTTATGCTGACAGAAACATGTGCTGTGGGCCAGTACACATCTAGCTGTTGTAAAAATGTGTTCCACTTCATTTCCTATTTAAATTGGTTAGAGTATTTTCACCTTCCCTTGGTGCCCATGTAAACAAAAGCCTTATCGAAGTAAATTCTTTCATGTGGTTTGAGGAAAACCAGACCAAATTATTTGTTTGGTTTAGGTCACCTGAATTTCCTTGTGATCCAGAAAAATACATACGTGCACACTCACACACATTTGTATGTGTATGTGTGTATTGATGTATAGATATACTGAAGTGTTTTCTTTCAGAAGTTCTCAGAAGAATTCGAAGAGGTCCTTCATAAAAAAGTTACTCATAATTACAAATGCTAAAGGTCTTGAATATCTGAAGCAGATCCTAGTACATCCCAACCTGTTAAGTATGAACACTCATTTGGGTTATTTGATATACAGGGCCTTGGCTCTTGTAACAATGAAAAAAAAATAATGAAAACATGCCAACTGCATGCCCACTCAGAAGGTAAGTTTTTACTAACCTGCTCCTATGACATGGAAATGACATTCATCAGAGGACTTACAAGATGGTGAGGGGCTGGACTATATGATATATGGACTGATACTGGTTTGTTTAGCCTTGAGACAAGAAGCTGAAGGAAAAATCTTACTACAGTTTATAACTATCTAATGGGAGTGCATAGAGAAGGTGGAACCAGACCCTCCTCGGGGCAATGGACAGAAGTTGCAACAAGGGAAATTAGGGTATTTTCAACTAGGCAGTAGGAATAAAATTTTCTTTATGGTGGTAGTGGTCAAACACTGGAATGGGACCCAGATAGATACCTCGTGAAACTTCCATCCTTGGAGTTATTCTAACCTACATTGCACAGGGCACTGAGCAATCTGTTGCCCTGCTTTGTGCAGAGGGTTTGGATTAAGTCCACAGGTCCACTCCAACCTCAACTGTTCTTTGATTCTGTGATTCAGTTCACCTAATTAATTACTATAGTATGGTCATTTACAGCTGAGCTGATTGCTCTGGGTTCCTTTAACATCAGTCACGTGACTCATCCAGCACTGACTTTAAGATGAGATGTACCTATTCATGATTGTAGCATTGCTCAGTTGCTGAGACCTTTCTGATGGCAAAGGGGAGTCCCTTCTAAGCCACAATGACTCGGTCATATTAGCCCCACATTCTTTACCACTCTCTCACATTTGTAAAGCAGAGATGCTCCTACCTCGGTATTTTTTTTTTTTTTGAGAAACACATTCGTTAATATTTGAGTCCCACTCAGAGACTGTGATGCTGGCTGCTATATATGGAAAGAGAAAAAAGAAATAAAGCCTTCCAGATGATGACAGCACTGTGGCTCCCTCCTCTCCTAAGCAATGCCAACAATAATTTTTAAAAAGCCTTTTATCTTCAAACGTATTTCAGAGCCACTTCAGAGTAAGAAGGGCTTCTTAACATATGAACTTTGAGACGGCTAGGTAGAAAAAAATATGGACCTTTCCTTTAAACAATTAGAGCCCATTTTGCTAATCAATTTTTTGTCAGGCACCTAGAAACATTTTTCATTATCAGATTCCAAGTTGTCTCGAACAGTGTGAACTAATGACCTTTTATCAGTCCAGTTTGGGGCACTCTGATACATCCCTGCTCAAATTAAATAAATCACAAACCTTAATTAACGAAGATTGGCATGACTGCAAAAGCAATGAATTAGTTTGTACGCTGAGAGATCACAAACGTACAGTAGTTACAATTAATGGATTTAATTTTAAATGGTAGGGCTCTTGCATGAAAGTGCCTGAGAAGTCTATCCTGGCATTCTTATTACTCTTTAATTATAATTGATGTACCTGGGAAAGATGTCAGCAGTGTACATTTTAATACAGGTGCTCGTCTCCCTTAAGAGCTCATAGTCCTTGCTTGAAACACTCAATGATATGCAACAAGGTTTTGATTAAATCCAAATTTATTAGGTTATTAAAAGTCATTAATTATTTGGCACTGTAGAGATGTAATCTGGTACTATTTTTTAATAGACAGCTTTATATATTTAAGTTTGAGAACTGAGGTTTATTTTTAGCTTAAAACCTTTCTGTCCCTCTTGGCCACCTCCTGTCATTCCTTCTTCTTGATTATTTCTCTCTTTTTTTCTCTCCTTAGTCTGAGCTCTTAACTTCCAAGCAGATATTTCTAGCTATTTTCCATGCTTTTTTCCAGCCTCAAGTGAGGTCTTCACTGCTCCACTACCACTGTTGTTGTGTGAAGTAGCTGCCAGGAGGTTCAACCATCAGAGTTAGTCAAAGATGCAGCCAGCTAACATCATCAGAAGATTAAGACATCTGGAAAATGAAATCAAGTCCACTGGCATTGTTTGAGGCTGATCTGAATATAAGTGGCTTCATAATTAAACATTTTCCAAGGGTAGCCCTCTGCTTTTCTCCATTCCACATGCAGCCCAAGAAGCAGGGCTGACAGGCATAGATGAAGTCAGTAGCTGCCTAGAGCAGCCAGCTGTCAAGGGCAGGACAGCAGCTCTGCTCTCACTGCAAGCGTGCATGTGTCATAGGGCATACAAAGTGGCAGCACCAAGGAAGGAGGTAGACAGACCCCAAAGTAGACAGCATTGCCCCAAGCAGTCTGTCCCCTAATGAGCAGTGGCAAGATCAGCTCAGCCGGGCTATACATCACACTCTCATGCCCAGCGTGGTCCTCCCACCTCCTCAGAGCTGGCTGGACCATACCCCCAGTCCTCATCCCACAGGAACTCCTGCCCACTTTGTCAGATCTCACTGTGAAACACCCCACCCTTTTCCTGCAGGATGAGTTTAAAAAAAATACTTGTTCTCCAGCTGACTCTCATCACTACAACACAAATCTGATCAATATTTCTCCTTCTCTTATTACCTCAACTTCTGGAGTTCTTAGACTATAGAAAAAGTCCAGCAGTCAGTTCAAGAGGAAGATCACTTTTGTGGTTACAGCGACTGGAAATGGCAAGTAGATGAGTCCTGAAGACTCATAAAAAACAAAAGGCAATTAAAATTAATCCCATATGGATTTCGTCATTGACTTTACAAAAGGTTTGTCATTGACTTTAATGCAGTCAGAATTTTCTTGATTCATTAAAAAAAATGTATTTTTGAGGATGTATTATGATTATTGGGGTCTGATTCTTATTTTTTTAATACTTAGGTCTGGTGATAAAATATTTTATGAAACTCTGTAACACACTTATGTCCATTTGCTAAATTTTGGGCATTATGCATCTCCAGAGCACAAACCTATAATCTAAGAATTAAATTATGTGAACTGAATAACAAAAATAACATGCAATTTGTGTTTTGCATTAATTATATACTAACTTTCATCAGTTCCATTTTCTGTGCTTACCAATTAGTCTGTACAGTGATTGAAGTCAGTAACAGTCATTGATGGTGAAGAATCAAAACAAAATACTTCTAAGAAATGGAAACTTGCTTACAAGCTTGGCTTGCTTTGCACTATCTCGTGCCCTGGTCTTAAGAAAAGAAATATTTTTGACAGATAAGCACACTTGGAATTCTCTTGTGGAATACAGGACATGGAATTTGATCCATTGACCTCTGTAGTGATCCATATACTTTGGATGTAGGACTTGAAAAGGCATCCTGCGCCATGCACTCTGGTCCCCTGCTACCACAGGCTCCATATATGTAATTCTTTGCATAAATTTATGAAACTCCATCCTGGGAACACTTGGTTTGAAGCAGAAACTGATGGGTTTCCCCTTCAGGATATTTGGCCAATCCCTGTTTGAGTCCATTTATCCTTGTGACCCTTGTAACATCCTCCAACAGCAGAATCCTGTTCCTGAATAACTCTAAATGCTCTGTGCGTGACTAAAGTAACACCTTCTGTTTGTTTTAACTTTTTTCTTGATTGTTTTTGATTGTCCCTCAGTGTTTATGTCTTTCCCATTATCCTGACCAATCCCATTAGAAGCTGCTGCAAAATCTGGCTGACATGGAGCCTTAAATGCTTCTTCTAATTTGTAGCTCAACCCTGTTCATGGTCAGTTTATATCCATTTGTTCTTGCAGTAACTTTGGCCTCTTATCTGATTGGGTGTTGGTAGACAAAATCTTCTTTCTGCCCCATCAAGTTTTGCTAGGCTGAGCAAACCTTGCTCTGCTAAATTAGGTGAGGTTTCCAGAACAGACTGAGTTAACCTATCAGCCTCCTGCCATTGAAAGTGATGATCCCTGATTTTCTGCTCCTCCTCTTTCTCCTGGCCACGTGTATGTTTCCTGTGCAACCAGTTCTGGCTCTTGTCTGACTTTTCCGTTTAGCTGATTAAACCAGCAGAGTAATAACCCAGCAGAAAACATGAATATTTTTCTCTGGTTCGGAAAACAGGATTTGTTTTCTGCTGGTTTAGTGAGCAGGATCAGTTCAGCAGGTGCTCAAAGCTAGGTTAGTTCAGGCCACATCTAGGAACCACATCAACGGTGTCTTCTTTTAAGGTCGGCTGCCTACTCCCTTCGTGATCCTATTAGCCCTTCGTCACACTTTGTCAACGCGGCTGACCAGAGCTGGGTGCTGTGTTGCAGGGCAGATCTTCACTGTCATAGTGAAACTTTCCTTTATTTCCTTCAAGTACTTCCATGAATGCATCATTTTCCACTTAACTTTTTGAATTCTGCATAATGTTGTCTCGTGGTAGTCCTGGTATTCACTGGTATATCCCGGTCTTCCTTTTCCTCAGACATTTTTAGTTAATGAGTTCAATTCACAGCAGAAGTTCCTCTGATCGTTCCCCTAAGGCAGGACACTTCTGAATGATGAAATTTGGTCTCAATTTTGGATTCCAATACTTTCAATTATTCTCTCCTTTCTTCCTGTTGGATATTCAGATTCACTTCAGCGTTGAGAGTGCCTCTCAGCTTTTTACTATTGGCAAATTCCTCATGCGTGTGTCACAGTCACTGATAGAAATATTGTACAAGACAGTCCTGAGGATGGACAAGTGCTAGAGAACATCTTTGGTGACCCTTCACCTTAGAAAATTCCTGCTTGACTGAGTGCGGGGGAACATGTCGGGCAATCACACGCAGACCAATGTGAGCAGGTGAATGCCACTTTAGCTACAGGTGCGGTTTATACAATCATCTCCTCTATGTTTATGCTTCTTGTAACATTATCATTGGCTAAGCAGTGTAAGCCCACGCTTCATTGGTTATTATGCAGCAAGCAAGCAGAAAGCATCGAGCGGTTTCCAGTGGTGTCCAGCGGTGTCCAGTGGTGTCCAGCGGTGCTATGCGGCGTACAGTGGTCTCTTATCTCTCATGTGCTTCTCAGCATTTGGGAGTTGTCTGCTCCATTCACTTACTCCCTTCTTTTCGCCTCCAAGTGTCCTTGACTGAGGCTTAGGCTTCTTCTGCTAAATAGGCCGGATTGCACACGTGTCTATTCCTTGCTCATAAATCCTCAACAACTGAGGTTTTTCTTCACTAAACTGGGATTACAGTCATTTGGAGGAAAATGTAATGTTGCAAAGCAGCCAGATTATGCCACACAACCTTGACCGTGACTTTTTTCCTTACCTTCCAAAGCACTGCAAAACCTAAACAAGAGGAAAAGTACAAGAAAAGAGTAAAAGTAACACAGGTTAAATATTTTGATTATCGTAGTCTTCTTGTTTTCATTTGTTCACATGGAACTTTTTAAGTAAAATTTCTTACTAGGGTAGACTATCTTTGGAAGGCTTCCTGGAGATAGTATGTTTTAAAACTTACTTTAAGTAAATAGAAGGTCATGAATTTCTTTCAAAAGGAGACTGACTCATGCATCTGATCTCGTTATTGCTTACAACTGGTGTTGATAATTTTCAGAAAACGATGATAAAGGATTTTAGGAAGTTGATTGTTATTTATTTTGCAGCTAACTAAATCCCCTGCCTCCAATTTACTTCTTTTTAAATTACAGTGATGAAGCACGTTTAACGTTGTTGGGAGTCACCAGAATAGTATACCACAGATAATCTTCTCTTATTTAGCTGGTTGTTAATTGCAATGAAGTTATTTTTAGAATTTTGATCTTTCTTCCCAGCTGCTCCAAACTGACATATTTCCTGCATTCAGGAGCCACACAAAGCACCACGTGATACAAAAAAAATACAGCTTTTGATATGTATTTGTTGGCCCTGCACCGTCCACTATCTATGTAGTATGCAAGACTGAAAAGGGAACCAAATTTTACAGATATGTTTAACTTTTGAACTCAAGAAAAATTGTTTACTTAGTTTCAGGCCGTTGCTGCTAGAGTGACAGTTTTGCAAAGCAGTCTCATGCTGTACTTAATACACTAGCAATATGTCACTGCTGATCATTCATTTACTAAATAAAGTACCTCTGGTAACAATTTCCCAAGACATGACGTCTTTTGTAGATTGTATTTTGGTTTTAAGAATATTAATCTCAAGAAGTCAAATAACAAGGCCTGATGGAAAGTATTATGCTATTTCCATAGCATAATCCTGATATCTAGAAAAAAAATAATAGCTGAGTGAATACAGAGAAAGTATAATTACATTCAAAGAGCAGTTACTGCTGTGCTTGCATTAACCTTGCCAGTCTCATACCTAAAATATCTATATAATGTATTTAACTTTGCATTTGGTAATGAAATATGATGAGCAGATTGCTGTAGCAAGTGTGGAAGCTGATCAGGCAATGGTCACCAACCAGCACTCCTAGAGCATGCATGACACAGGCTGCAATACGAAAACAAGAAATATGTCTGTAAAATCATACAATGTGACAAAATAAAACAAGGCAAGAGGGAGATATGTCAAGAATTCAAGTTATTTTGATGGTGGCCGTTCATCTAGAGACTTCCTAAAATTGGAGTTTCATTGTTTTTGAAATAGTAAAAAACAGCCATTACTTTTGAGACTTCAGGTCTAACAGGCACAAGACCAAGGGAAGGCTTAAAATATTTATTACCCCAAAGAGATGAGGCAGACACTATATAGGTTGCCCAAGATCAGGTAGGAAAGCGCTAACAGAGATCTGCAGAATTGGGTGTGGATTTCTTTGTGTCCCCTTTCCTGTAAATGGGCTGGGCTGCACAGGTTTTGCTTTAGCATAGAAGTTTAACCTATAAAGCAGAAAATGCTGTCGGTAGTTTTGCAGTGAGGTTATCTATCATGCATGTTCAAACATGAAGTTATTGAATCCCACGTTTATTCTAATTGTCAACATTTTACTTTCCATTGTAAATCCATGATCCTTCAAAAAAGCTCCAATTACTGATGTTCAGGCAATCAAATGACAAATACTTTTGGAACTAAAAGAAAATAGACATGTGGCTGGTATTTACAACAAAGTTAGCCGAAGTCATCATTGAAATGTAATTTCTAGTCATAGTCAAGTCCACACAGAGCAACTTTTAATCTAAGTGAGGTAATGTGTTGAACTCAAGATGATTAAGCCACCAGGTAAAGATGCTAAGGAGCCTGGTCCATGCTCAGTACTTACACAGCCACAAGGTAGTGTTAACCCAGACCAGCCCTATTCATTCAGGACCTTCTCATACATCCTCTGTGAGCCCCAAAATAAAAGTTCTTCCATGCTCACTAGGAATGAAGTTGCTGAGCAGGTCAGCTTTTACCAGTGCCATGAATTATAAAACGCATCTTTGTCAGACAAATGAATAAATGCGGAACAATACAGGCACTATTTGAAAGTTAGTTTACAGTGTAATTCAATTCAAGTGAAGCTAGCTCAAAAAGAGAAAACTAAAGGAACATAAATTGTGTTATCCCTGTAGTGATGACACTAAATGAATTCACAGCAGTTACAGACATCGACCCCTCAGTATCAGACCATAACTGTGCCTCATAATGGTGCAAATTTCTATCATCCAAAACAACTACAATGTGCATTGTTCAATATTTGAGTATTAAAACTGGATGAGCTCCTTGAGCTGTTCAAATTTTGAGTCATTCCTTTACAGCTATTAGTCATCTGCTGAAAAAAATTCCAAGACTTGTCATGTTATTTATCTTGCGCAAGATAGAAAACATGACAAGTCTTGGAATTTTTTCTGCTTTCTATGACAAGATGACAAATACAATTTTGGAGGGCCTGTTTAATATGAAAACATCAGAATGTCTCTCCATTGAAGGTTTCATTGAAATATGCCCTTAAAGCAGGAATGTAGATATTTTTTGTGCTACAGAAAGTTGTAGTGGGGTACGGTAAATTTTCTGAAAATTTACAAATGCATTTGTTGAGCAGCTTATATAATATAAGGAAATCAAAATAGTTCTTTTGGGAGTTTCATTGGTTTTCTTTTAATAGCAATAGTAATATGAGGTTTTTGGTCATGTTTGACCTGTACTGAAGCCTTCCTATGAAAAGCAGTGCTAAAGGTGAAAAAAATGCAGCATTTCAGAGATTTACTGCTGTGAAATCTGGTTAGTAGACTGTACCAAGACAAACATAGAAGGTACGTTCCATTTCTGCTGATGTAGCATCTCTTATTCCTCAAATTTACAGTTCCTTTTTCCTTTTAAATATGGTCATGGCAATAGCAAGATACTATTTTTAAATATTGTCAGCTTAAAAATCTTATAAATTTGGGGAAGGATGGAAAGTTGGTTCAGTAATATCCTTTTGTGCCTTGCCTCTGCAATCTGCAGATCATCATGTGGATCTTGTCCCTTGATTTTCCAGTGATGATTATTTTAGAAGAAACTTTGTCTAATGTGACAAATGGATCTAATCGCAAACGGACATAAAATTTGGAGGATTAATGGATTTAATGACAAATCCTTAAAAGGCAGCCCAGCACTCAGGTTTGCACGGACATTTGCATTTAAAATAGGAATGAAATTATTTTCTAATATATGAATAATAGGATGTCTCTGTCCCAAACTCTTAGTCATAGGAAACTAAACCTATTAGCTGAAGATGATAGATAAAGCCATTACATTATGTTCTAACAATTTTTAAACCAGTTCCTTTGGAAAATTTTATTGGCAAATAAAATCCTTCTTTGGATCTGTCTAACAATAGTTTTTGAAGTCTGTAGGTTGAAAAATGACCCATTTGTAGATTATTCTGAAATCTATGACATGGACTATTTTAAGGTTTACTAATGTGAAAGTGTTGGCTTTATTAAAGTCATCACAATTTTACACTCCAGAGCTTGCCATATAATACTCTTCCCAAAATACATCTGCAGTAAATAGCTTTCCAAATTAGTTTGTCATAAAGGTTTTTTTCATAGCAAATATTGCCTCATACAATTGATTTTTGTATTAATTACTTCTGATGAAGAATAAGCTATGCACTGTATTTGTCCAGGACAAGTCACACAGAGAACAGCAGAGATAACTTAGTTTATCAGAGGAGTAACTTCAGCTTTGCCAGTTGAGTGATTGAACGTTTCACTGAGTTAGAAACTCATCTCCTGCGGGGTGAGAGCCTCTTAGCCAAAGAAGGTCCTTGCTAAAGCCCTGTTGCCACAGTCTGAGCCCAAAACTTGCTCTTTTTCTGTCTCCCTGCTGCTCTGCCAGCTCCTAGAGCAAGTGGCTCTGTGGGAGTCCCAGCTTTCAAAGTTACAGCTCCCATGGCTCTAGAGAAAATCCTGAAATACGGATCAACGAAGGATGACCATAAGCTACCAATCAGAAGCACTCAGCTATTTATGGATTTTCTTATAATTTTTAAGCCATGCAAGGTCTTGCAAGATATCTTTTAGAGTGACCCAGTTTGATGTCTTCCTCCGTTCCCCATGTGAGGGATTCTCCTACAGCAATTCGAATGCATTCTTGCTGCTTCAGTGCACCAACCTGTACAGCAGCTCTGGGGCCATGGTAAAGATGCTCATGTGAAGGCCCAGGCACCATGAGAAATGGATCTGATCCAAAACCCAAGAAAATCCACCAGTGATCTCACTGCAATCCCACACCTTCCGGTGAATGATCACTTGATACATGGTCCTGAGAGGTTGGTGCCAAAAGTTCACACAGTGTCTTCTCCCAGTTAAGCCATTTTAGATGTATATAATCTCTGATTGTTGTACAAATCATTCTGTGGATGTAAGAATTGCAGTAACATGTATTACTAGGCAAATATAGAGAGAAACAAAGGAGGAAAGGGGATGAAACAGCCTGAATATGGGCCAGGAATTGCCCCTTTACAGGACAAGATTTACCTGATTTTTTTTTTCTTTAAGATGGGCTCGTATCCTATTTTGCTTCTTCATGACATTCAAGGAATGTCTGAAATCTGTTGCATTTATGCAGTCTGGGCTTCACAAGAAACTTTTTTAGGGTATGCTTATATTTGGTTTTTTAGACTACTTCGGCCAGGTCCTGGCTGGACCAAAAATCTGTGGTGCCTTGCAGCTGGTGAGTCAGGACATCACAAGAGACTGATAGCTGTGAAGATGATCAGTCAGATGGCTTCCACAGGACTTTCTGGCTGGTTTTGGTTTTAATGGTTGTTGCATTTCAGTTGCTGGTGTTTGGAATATAAGACATCAGCTCTCTCTTTTGGAAACAGAATACTCCCACCCTGACACCTGTGACCAGAGAAGTCACAGCACACACCTTCCAAGTTCCCCAACTCCATCTGAGAAAAACAGAAATAATAAAGATACAAAGCCTCTGATAATTTTGAAGCAATAATGAAGTAGAAGAAACCTTCTATTTAAGAAAAAACATGAACTCTTCAGGTGTTCTTTATAAAAGCCTATAGTGAAAGACACAACCTGTTCTTAAGAGTAATTTTCATGGTTCTTTTAAAGCACAAGAGGGACCAATTGGGTATTCTGAAAAAAAGAAAAAAACTTAAAGAAATTATAGAGGTCAATTTAACAACCAAATCAGTTATGATTAATCTCCATACTTTTATACTTCATAATTCTTGTAGAGGAAACTTCAAATGACACAAATGTCTCATGAAAGATGGCCATCAGCTAGAGCTTCCTCCTCCTCACCTACAAGATTTTACATGGAGAAGATTAAATTGGCTGGCTTCACAGTTCTATTTCCTTTTAATCTCATTGCTCCCTTCATTCAGTCACTGCCCATCATTTGCTAACCTTATACCTAGGAAATTCCCTGCAAAAGCAAACAGCAGTGACAGATGAGAAATTCCACAAAACTCCTTCCTCAAAAAAAAAAAAAAAAAAAAAAAAAAAAGACTGCAAAGTGCTTAAAAAGTGTTATGTGTTGTCCCCACTGATTCAAAAACGTAACAACCCAGAAGTACAGTACCAGTATTCGTCCATAACCCTCTGCCACCCTAGTGCTGACCGCAGGAGCAGGTTTACAGACGCACATGTTTTCCCACCAATACCTACACCACAACATGTGCACCACAAAGCAGCAAAATGTGGGGCTGTTCCCAGCATGGGAAGGAGATGTTCTGTCCTTCCATCACCTCAGATGTCCACAGGATGAGAAGCCTTCTGTCCTTCAAGGGACTTGTCTGTCCTTATCACCTGTATTCTCCCCCCCCCCCCCCCAAGATGTATATTTAAAAGCACATATGGCTAATCTGCACCCACAAGCGTTTGCCTTGTATTTACCAAAAGAAACCTGTGCTAAGACCTGTAGCCTTCCACTCCATATTTCCTTCTGCCTTGCCGGTACCTCTCTCCAAAATCCTGCAGAACTGCTCCCAGTGTTATCCCTGGGATCATGGGAACATATTAGGAGGCAAAAGGAATTATGTTGCTCATGCTGGTTTCTGATCCTTCTGATGTTTTTCTAAATGCTTTGGTTTCCTTTAACCAATTTTGTGCTAAAACACAGGTAGTCAGCTTTGCAGACTCTTAATTTAAGGCAATAGAGCCACTTACAGTGTAATACTGTCAAATGCAATAATGAAGGATAAGGTTTACAATATCTAAAATAATGGGTATGGTGTCATGGTGGTCTGGATATATTTTTTCTCAGTTTCTTTTTCTCACTTTCAGATCACATCTGGTACAGTTTTGACATATTTTTCATGTGCAAACTACATGTGGAATGAGAACAATAATAAAGTTGCAGCTACAGAACTTGGGCTGATAATGAATAAACCAGAACAGAGTCCAAGGTTCTGGGATGGAAAGCATTGTGACTTTGTTAGATGAGTTTTTATACTGACTTAGTTCCCAAAAGTTTAGAAGTTGGGCCTCAGCTTAATCCGGCAGGATTTGGGTCTTTTATTATTTTTACTTCTTTTTTTTTTATATATATTTTTACAACATGAAGCTGTCACTCGAGTTTCTCAGCAGTTTAGATAGCTCACACAGGAAGGGTGAGCTGTATTTCGTCTGCCAGAAAACATCCCCAATTCCTCTGACTTCAAAGAAGACAGGGCTGGATCCTGATGGTCTGCTTTGCTTCTTTGTCAAAAAACCCTCTGCTTTTCACAAGGTCAAAGTACTTCTTTACAAATCCTGATTGTATATGATGATAGTACAAGAGAGTTGGGTTGCTGGTCAGGAAGAGCTGTGTTCAGCTTGGAGAAGACATGAGGACAAAGGAAACCTGGACACCGCCATCCTAACCCTGGGACCACTAAGCTGTTCTTCATTAATCCCAGCTGCCCATGGCCCCCAGGATTTACTGTTCACCATAATGGTGGGATTTTGGCTATATCCCTTTCCTTAGGAATGCATTCAAGGGTCAAGGTAAAGCTGATTTCCAGGATCTTTGTAATGTTGAATCGCTAGAAAATAATTACATCAAGTATAAAATAAAATTAAATTTCTCGTCTTCTTACAACTCCCATTTCCTTTGATGCCTGATGAAAGTTTGTCAATAGTTCTGATATTCTGGAACTGGTGTCTGTTGTGTTTCAACATTGTTTTGTGCTTTCCTACCTATCCCTATTCTTCAACTCTCAGGCTTACAGCTCTTCATTCTTAGGTGTGTAAAACAACCAGCACATTGGGACTCAACACAGAAAATAAATAGCGTTGCAACTATAATTAAAATTAAAGGTCAGTGTCCAGTACTGCCAGAAAAAAAACAGCAGATTTTCCCATTCAAGGCATTCCTGAGAAAATTCAAAAGCAAGATTGCTTGCCTTTCTTGGCACAGAGTCACTGATGTGACTGTCAATTAGACATTTTAGGAGCAACAGAGATTATGATATGAATGCAGTTTAATCAGTCATTTTACAGCAGCAACAGTGGCAATTATAAGTGTTTTAGTACTTTTAGGTCAAGATTAAAAATGAGAGAATTTATTGCTGCTGATTTAGAGATTAACATGGTGCCAATTAATCAATTACCCCGTCTAAAGAATTGACAATTCACTGACATTCTTCTTCCAGGCTGGCAAACTACTATTTAATTGTTAAGATTAAATATATATATATATATATATATGGAGCTACAACAACAGCTATTTCGGAAGATAGGCCATTGGGAAAGTATTGGTAAAATAAAAATAACATTGAGAACCTTGGCAGTTTTCATCAACTACTGCAGCTGCAGTGTTATATCAAAATGAAAAATCAGATACAGCATTTGATTTTTATGCAGTAGATAGAAATACTCTGAAGCAAGCATCCTGGGCGGTAATACACAGCCAGCCTAGGAATCACCTCCTCTCAGCCCTAGCTCTGCTGCTGGCTTTCTTAATGAGTTGTCTGAAGGCATTTGGGGAGAGTGGAATGAATTAATAACATAACAGGCAATTCCCTTTAGCTTTCTCATTGGGCTTGACCATACCTGTATTTCTTGTCTCAATCCAAGCTGCATGTTAAATCAAGGCTTTAAAAATAGCCATTCCCACCCACTGCCCTGTTTTGATGCCAGAAGTCAGAATCAGCTGGAGAGCTATTTCTGATCTGGGCAAAAGCAGAGTCAAGCTTCGAATGGTGCCCCCAGACAGGTGTTGGTGGTGGGACTAGAAGAATTAGCACCATGTGACATGGCTGTGAAATTTGTGAGAGAGGAATTTGTCATGAACTTCCAGCGTGTCTTACGTAGCCTGGGAGGGGTGGAGATCCTTGTCCAAAGTGCTGAGAAATCATTATGCTGTGGGCTGTTGAATTTACCCTGGTTTCTCCACTCAGAAGATACTCAGTATGTAAATCAAATCATCTACATAACAACAATGGCTACATAGTCCTGTGCTACTCAACCAGAAGAGTATACACCAGTATCCATAAGGTATATTTGCATCTGTGCAGATTTGCAGGAGGAGAAAGAAAAGGAAGAAAGCCAAAGGTCTAAATCTATTTTGATACCAGTATTCATACGCACAGAGGAATTGTATAAATGCAACTTTTTGTTGTTGTTGTTATTTGCTTCAAATCTACCAGGAGGAAATGGAAGAGCAAAAGAGGGCTTTTGCATTTAAATAACTTGTTAATGTCTGGAAACCAAAACAGTCACAGAACAGCAATAAAGAAGCTCTTCAATTGTTGCTGGAGGATGTCCATAAAGAGGATATAATGAAAAGGACTGTCCAAATGTGCAAGGATAATATAGTTAATGTATTACTTCTTTTATTATTTTATCATCTTTCATTAATTGCTGGCATCTTTCCTGCAGGAGCTGGTTCCATGAAAAGGGCTTTTAGTCAAATGTCCTAAATGAAATGATCACTTAGAACCCAAGAACAAGGTTGAAACAAGGTTCACCTGCCTTCTCTAAATCACAGTGTAAGGGGGAGGGCAAAATACCACATTGGTTTCATTTTGTAGCATCCCAGTGTCAGGATTGAACCAGACTGCACTGAATGATGCCCCCAGGAATACAGCTACATCTGTATTCTGGAGTAAAGACCCTGTCTGAGAACACTAAGAGGTATTTCTATCCACCTTGCTGGCTGTCAGTTCACCTGGGCTTGTTGGGCTTCAACCATCTTCACTGAATTCAGAAAGAATCAAGCCTGGGATATATTCTGGCCAGATAGTCTGTAACATTTTTTACTTTTCCCAGCCAAATGGCCAGGACAATGCTTAGGTACACAGCAAGCTTGGTCATAGGCTGGACATGCTGATCTTGGAGGTTTATTCCAGCCTCAGAAATTCTGCGATTCTGTGATTCTGATTCTATACTATTTTCCTGCTCCCACGGCAATCATCTGCCGTTCTTCTGTAGCACAGACTTGCACTTGTCCCTTTTCCAGCAACCAAACATTCAGCTCACATTAAAAACATAAACCAGCAATGACATTCTGAAATGTATGGAGAAAATGTCTAGCGAGAAATCCATTGATTTCTCCACTGATACTGGAGTAGGCACCACAGAGACAACCCAGCAAATCCAAAGCAGTCAAAAACAACGACTGATTTTCTTTGTCAGAACAAATTTTACAAAAATCCTGTGCTCTTGACCTATGGACCACAACAACTGATTTTAGTGACATTGCTCCCAGGTTCCTTGACAACAACTGGGATGTGAATGAATCCATATGTCTTCAGTTTATATTAATTTCTAAGAGTGTGAGTAAGCCTAAAGGGCAGCTTTACTCCAGGAAGTGTGCGCAGAACAAAACCACCCCTGCCGCTTGCACAGGTTATATTGCTGCTTTTGCTTAATGACTCTATTTAAGCTGTACTTAGTTAACTGGATTAGCTACATCTGGTTAAAGTGATATAACATATAAAGAAAACATAGGGAGTCTTGATTATATTGATTGGGACTGTGCCAGTTGTAACCTTCTGGTTTGGGTCTGTTTGTATCCCACCGTGCTTGCTGAGAGTTTGGTGTCAGGGTGCAGCAGAGCTGAACAGAAACTTGTTAACAAAATCCATTCCAATTAACATAGTGTTAGGCAGAAACGCATTGGTTTAGAATAAAATGTTTCCTCCGCCTTGGTTAAAATTTCTGGCCAGAAAGACAAATAAAAAAAAATATTTCAGGACTCACCTGCCTCAGGGAGAAAGGGACCATGTCTCTTACACACGCAAAAGCTGCCAGCTGCCTGGGTTGGTATGCTAACAAGGTTTGTGGAGAAGACTCAGTGCTCTCCACTCACAGAGTACAGCCTACTCCTTTCCATTCCTGCTCAGGTGGGGACTTTCAGTGCATTAAACATTACCCAGACCCAGCACATTCACACCCCATCTTGTTTTGGGAAGGCTCTTGCGACAAGGACATGTGTCCCAGGTACCCAGACCCATGGATGTGGGAAATCATCATTGCAGGCAGGCTCAGACATAGCTCTTTCCTACTCATCCCAGAACACACTTAGGGTCTCTGATAACTTGTTATCAGAGGCAACTGCTGCTCATAAATAACTGCTAAGGCGATTGCAATGTCACCTGAGGTAGCATTAAGACCATCAGACGTGTTAAGTTCATGGGATCCCACCCAGACCTGCTGAAATGTAAGAATGCTTCATTAATCAAATAACATAAAGTTACTGTCAATCCACAGATAGGGGAAGTGAGAGACCGAGCAGCTGTGAGATTTGCCTGTTGCAGATCCAGTCACAGGTAACATCTACTGTACTTACAGAGGTTATTTCTGCACAGGGGAAATAAGCACTTGATGACAGTTCCTTGCTGAACAAATGTAGTTCTTTTGTTTTATTCTTTTGCAAGATCATCCAGAAATGACCTGAGAGCTGTAAGCGGTCGCTGCATAGTTGGGTCAGCAGCTCCGCACATGTTTACAAGTTATGAAGTTATTTTTCATGGAGTATTTGCTCTTTCTGGCGTGTGCCACATGGCTGATTGATTGGCAGGGTGAAAACTTTGAACATGAGAAACGTGATGATTCACAGTAAAGGTCATTCTTGGAAAAAAAAAAAAAAAAAAAGAAGTTTCCCATTGGCAAAAATTGACAGTCATCTGGTGACTCAGAACAAGGACAGAAAACACGCTTGCTCCACAGACACAAACCATTCACAGCCCTAGCCCTGAAGAGCAAATTAAAAGAGACAAGGACGCATCTGAATCAAACAGCTTCTGAAAATCTGCATCATGTTCCCATACACTGGTGTGTCCAAGCAGCTTCAGGACTTCTGTGTTGGTTTTTGGTTTTGCTTTTTAACTGGAAAGGGTTGTGAAAGGAGTCTCTCCATTTCACATAAGACTCAGAAGTCTGCGTGAGCTCCTGTGAGATGGCCTGTACAGACCCAAAGATGGGGCACTCTTACACCACCCATAGGAGGCCATCCAAAGGCAGACATCCTGGCTAGATTCTCTCTATGTAAAGATAAAATCTTCAAGCACTGGTTGCACTGGGGCTTACTGAAGACATGAGGAATCCCTCATATCCAAGACTCGGTCATTTAGTATCTCACAACAGGAGCTCTCAGCCAGGCCCAGGTAAGTTATAATATGAGGGTGATAGATCACTGGAATGGGCTGCCCAGAGAGGTGATGGAGGCCTCATCCCTCGAGTCATTCAAGGTCAGGCTTGTTGGGGCACTGAGCAACCTGCCCTAGGTAGAGATGTCCCTGCTTGTGTAGGGAGGTTGGACCAGATGACCTCTAGAGGTCCCTTCCAGCCTAAAATATTTTAGACTCTATGAAGTTATCTCCAAGCATCTCAGTCTGCATGGGAGGCACATATGTGAATGAAACAAAGGAAAGAGACACAATGTGTTGAGTTAATCTATGAGATTAAAAACTCACCCTAAACTCGAAAATAGTCTGCAGACAAATGAACAACATGGATTGCAATCAGATGATTTCTAGAGGTGACACATGGCAGGATGAGGAGGGAGCACTCCTTCAGCAGCAGCATAACCTAATGCTGCCTGAATTCCACCAGGAAACCACGTTTTTTTTCACTGAGAGGTTTCAAGCAGCATTTGTAACCATGGTTCCATTATGGCCAGGCATAGGGGTATTGAAAGGTTCTGATTTGGGATGAGATGAGCCTAAACTATCCTTGGGTGCTGCTTCTAACCCTGACTGTTTTGTAGACTTCTGTAGCATTGGTTTAACCTACATCTATCCTCCAAAACTGCTTGCCATTAAGAAAACCAGAAGATTTTTTGTTGTTGTTTTCCTGTCACTTGCTCATTGGGTGGGATGAGTTAGGCAGGTGGCTATGAAAAAGTCTGCATTTGGAAAGATTTTCCAAACTTGTAAAGTATAAAAATTATTTCAGAAAAACAAAACAAAACAAAACAAACAAACAAACAAAAACAAAACACACACACACACAAAAAAAACCACACAACAAACAAACAAACAAAAAAAACCACACCACTTCCTTACTTTGTTGAGTTTAGGGATCCAGAGAGGTGGACTCCGGTTCCCCTTCCTGATCCACAGCATCAACTTCCACTTTAATCAGACGGAACTGGAGCTTTTCCACTTACTCCTTTTGGTAAGTAGAGGAGTGTGAACATCCTTCCCCAAGCATTTGATTTCAAAGCTCTTGCAGGTTTTTATTTTGTGCATATTCTCAGTCACTGCCAAATATTTCTCTCTTTTTCTTTCCATCCCTCCCATTTCAGGGTCTGGTGGGACATCAGATCTTCTTCAGCTTCTGCCTTTTTAAGAGGTTGGCAGAGAGTCACCATCTTGATCCCTGTGATCCCAGAGTAAGTTCCACGATCCTCCTCCCGCCACGGCTTCTTCTCATTAGCAGAGGCTCCGTTTCACTGCAGTTTTTTTGCTGACTGTGTTGCTTGCTTTCTCAAGAGTTTAACAGTTGTAGGGTTTGATGATTTTTTACCTTGCTTGCCAAAACCCAAAATATTTCAATCCTTGCCTTGCCTCTCACAATGGAAAGAACCTAGCATACTAAAACTGGCTTTGGGAGTTCAAAACCCCAACAAGAGGAGATTGCCAATGTTTTAAAGTTATTCATTCCCAAAACGGAGGGGAAAGCAATTCTGTCATGATCTACATTTTATTATCCATCTTATGATTTGTACGCCAGGAGGACAGAAGGGACATTTTCTCTCTCCTGGATTGGCCAGAATAACTCATAGCACTTTTTAAAATCAATTATATTACATAGCAGGTTTTCAGCAGTTCAGCCTGGAACTGCTGTCAGATCTTAGAAAATAAGGTTGTCAGAGACCTTGAGAAGCCCTTGATCAAATATCTACGTAATTTCTGATTGATCTTTCACTAGCCTAATCTACTAAAAATTATTTTGCTGCATTAGACTTCAAGAGCCTCCTGGTTCTATATATATCACTTCATGCTTTACAAGCTGCTCATGCAGGAGACTGACCTCCCTGATACAACCCAATCCATGATCAGATTTTGATTCCATCCATCACGTTCTTAAATTCTAACTTCACTGCATATCTGGAGTCGAATATTTATTCTAACACTCTGGTTTCCTTTAGTGAAAATGAAAATCCCCAAAATATGTATATTTGATGCCACATAGTTGTGTTCCCCCTATAGCTCTGTTTTGATACTGGAGAGTTCTGGAGGTATAAAGACTAGAGCAACTCTTAACCTTTGTTAAAACCTCTTTTTTTTTTTTTTTTAATCAGAACAGATGGATTTGTAGGATCTGAAAGACTGCACAGGCAACAAATCAATAAAGTTTTTTTAACTTCTAGATAAGACCCCAGGTCACTGCCTAACAGCGGGTGGAAAAATGGAAAATGGGGCTTGCTTTGCTTCCATTCTGGATGCCTTGCAGCAGCTCCGCTTCCTAGGGGGCATCTACAAAAGCTCTGACTATAGGTATAAGAAAAAGACTGGCCTTACTAATTCCTACCTTTCTTGATCCTTTTTTTTCTTCTGTGTGGGATCAGAAGACTTAACATACCAGAAACAGAAGATGCATTATTAGAAGGACTATCAGTCCCAACGAAGTGAAGAAAATTGCTCAAAGTGAACCATGTAGCCCTAGAAAGTGAGCCTAAAACCAGCTATTTAGAAAGGAGGAAGCATTTCTATTGGAGTGGGACAGGAGATGTATAAGATCTAATAACTGAAATGTCCCCTAAATAAAACTTCATTGGAAGTTTTGGATGGCCATCCTTTTTGTTTGGGTTTGTGGGTTTTTTTCTGCTCCTTGTGCAAGGTTTCATAGTCCTATGTTTAGTTAAATAGGTTGATTTCATTCCAGTGGTGAATGACAACAAAGGTGAAAACCTCAGCAGTGCCACTGAGTGAAAAACTGCCCTGCTCTGGCAAAGTTGTTCCCTTCAGCAACCCCATCTCTCACTGTCCTACAGAGGCAGGTGCTGACAACATGACGGTGGGGGGGTTGAAGTAGGTGGCTCTTCAGCCTTACCCACCTGCACGATGGAGAATTTGCTCAAGAGCAGACTTGGTTAGCAAGCCCAGAATACCTCCAGATAATCACCGACATCTATTTGTGTATAAAATTGTCACTGCATTACAGCCAGCTGTTCTGATAAAGGTTAATTACTTAGATAAATTGAAAAATCTATGTTCATTTACAAATGGACATAAAATGAAGTCTCAATTATTATAATTTATTTACACTGTCAACTTAGATGAAAGCATATTGAAAAATATTGCTGAAAGCTGAGGCCCTGGGGCCTGATTCTTCAAAGCCTTAACGGTGAGGTAGTTCCTGCCCTGAGTGGCAGCATTTGAGTCAAGTGAGTAAAGAGAGAATAAGGCTTTTGTTTTGAGGAGACATAAAATTGATCTTATTTAAGAATAAAGTGTATAAAGAATTCCTTCCTTGCCCAAAAGTCATGCATATTTGATTTCGATAGTCTAGAGCATTTTTGTGCTACAGTAAATTCATAGCAAATATAAATAGACACTTTCATATATTTATTGCTCCAGAGAGACTTGTAGATGGATTTCACCTCACTTACCATACCACAAGCAAATTATGTTGAAATCCTTCCAAGATCTGAAATGATATGTTTATAAATTCTCCTTATTGAACTCTTGGCCTCAAGTAACTTTATTGTAATAAAACATTTAGGTGTTTATTTTATTTATTTATTTATTGAAATGCATTTTGTTTCCTGTGAGAGAAAGTATCAGCAGCTTGTAATTTCACATCCATCGGCTGAATTTTATGCTGCAAAACAATCATAAAGCATAAATGCACCAAATAATAAAATAACACCCCAGTGTATCGGCTATGTAATGAATTTGTGCATGTGCTGTTGTTTTCATTATGCTGATTTACAGCCACTTTAATGTACACAGTCTTCTTAAACAACTTAGAGCTGATTGTTCTGGAACTAGATTGTGATTCATGATAACATACTGGCTCTTTGCCATCTTTTAGGAAAGTTATCTAAATCCTCCTGGGGGCAAACAATCTTGGATTAAAGCATTAAAGGTTATTCAACATACAAATGATGTTCTAGCCACTAAAACCAATTGTTCAGATGTGGAAGCAAAATCAACACCACTGGAGCTTAAGACAAGCAAGCGGTGAGGGACCACGGTGTCCATAGGCGTATTGGTGTCCTGCAAATCACACATCAATCCTCAACTCTTAAGTATTCCTGGTGTGCTCAAGGTAACTTTGCTTGAGGATTTGCTGTCAGTGACATGATGCAATTCTAGCAGTGCTGTGCATAATTTGTATTCATGTGCAATAGCCCAGCAGAGTCCTTTTTGACAGTGGTACACTGGCTGGTACGTGCAGGCAGACAAGCAGGTAGCGTGAAAGCCTTGCTGCAGGAGGAGGAGGACAGAGCTTCCCAGCAAAGCCAGTATTTCAAACTGTGCCCCAGATCTCCAGAGCCTGGAGGAAATAGATTGTTGTGCTTCCAGGAGATATCGGTTTCCTTTGCATCGCAGAGAAAAAAAAAAAGACGAGTTTCTAAGTCCCAATGTCACTACAAACCCCAAAGCCCTGTTAAATAAAAGCATTACCCTGAGCTTTGACTTTCTGTTCACTGTCAGAGGTTTAGCCCAAGGATGCATTTTAATACTGGTTTTTCAGAGTTCCCCATTCCCCACACTGCAATGCTCTATGATGCTGGCAGGTCCCCAGCATCACTGCTTTGGGTGGAGAGCACAGAGCCACAGCTCCCCACTGCCTGCCTGCAGCCGGGACTCACAGGGCTGGGCCCCTTCTCACCCCACAGAGCTGCCCATACTCACTGCCTCAGGATGTCGAGGAGCGACAGCAGTTTCCGAGTTACAGGAATGCTTCTTAAAATGGTATTTGGGGACTCCTCTCCCTGATCAGCGTCTAACTATTTGTCATAACTGTGATTAAAGCAAATTTGCCCATTTAGCAGCAAAGCTGCTGGGAAGCCAGCTATGAAACATAACTACAACACAGCCCATAAAAACGTGTGAACCTCACAACAGCCACAGACCATGCCAGGAAGGGGCTCTGCCTCTTCCTTCTCCAGCATCTCCCTGTATCACTGCCACACACACATGCTGTCATTAGGTTTCTCTCCATCTCCCCCCATTTTCTCAAGACAGCTCTGAGCAGCAGCCACTAATGTTGCATCACTTGAAACCAGGTGACAAAATCTCTGATTCTTCCCCAAACACCCTCTGCCCCCCTTTACCACCCATACCCAACAGCCTCCCAGGAGCAATCCCTGAAACTACAAAGCAATCGATGCCAGCAGTGGTTGCAGGGAGTTAAAGCAAGGGCTGCACTGTTTGCTGCCAGAAATGTGGCTGAAATTACTACAACTGTTATCTCTTTTAATCTCATCTCTTTTACAGGCTCTCTCACCAGCTACCCAGTGAGCTCTAAGTATTGTAATGACATCAATTAGCTGTCCATTAGTATTGCAGATATCACTTTTCATGCAGCATTATGGAGATGTGGATTTCTAAAATGTCAATATTTTCTTTCCCTGCATTATGTTAATCGTACTGTAAGTTGCCACACTAACAGTCTTTGTGGAGGCTGGGATATTTATGCTGAATTAACATTTATAAGCCGCCAGTCTGCCTGGGCGCTGCGCTCCACACAAACACATGTGAAAGGCTAATGGGCTGAACTGAAAAATGTGTCTGACTTAAGTAATTTTATAAACACTTTAAACACATTAAGACACTTACACTGCTCTGCAGACATGAGGCCTGGTCCTACTCACCGTCAAACTGGTGGCAAAATTCCCACTGACTTCCATGACACAAACTCACTGTGCCTTGACTAAATAAATGTGCGATAAATGTGCAATAAATGTAGAAAATGCAGAACTGCTTCCCACCCACATTGGAAAACTCCCCAAGCACAAGATATACTGGTTATATGCTGGGAGATGGGACCATGCCTGGGCTGGCTCACAGATCCCTAAAATTACAAGAGGTGGGTCCTGCCATCCAGTAACACGTACTGTGATGCCCTTCCAGGCTTAAGGCTGGACTAAATGGACATCTGACAGTGCTAATCAGCTGTGCTCCATGTGCAATGTTGGACAGATGGCTGGGTCTGGTCACAGGCAATAACATTGCATGAACCTCATACTGCAAGGAGTAAAGAAGATGGGACAGATGAACTGATACCCCTCAAAGCTATTAGTTATCTTCTTAAACAAGGGGCTAGTTAGAAAAGGTGTTCGGTGACCACCATCAGCTTTTCCCTCCCGTCAGCATCCCATCTTGCCAACTCCCACTTCAGCTCTCCAGTAGCCCTTCCCTTCTGCTCCATGTCCCCATAAAGTTCCCAGAGCATCACCCTCCTCATTCTTCACTGCTCTCCTTTGCATGCAGAAAATACATAAAAGCAGAAGCCACTACCCTATGCTGACCATGTTGTCCTTTTCGATGCTGCTCTATCCCCTTTACAGACATCTGTTGTTCCTCATCCTTGGCAGCTTCCTGGGCCAGGAGAGACTGTAGGTGTGTGCTTGTTCAGCACCAGACATTGCAGGACTTGACGCACTACAGGAGCTCCCAGGCCTGATGGAGCCCAGTAGCTGCTCCTGCTGCTGGCAGTTTGTAACAGAGAAGCCTGTTGGTTTCTTTTAATTAGAGTAATTTCATTGACATTGACTGGTCTAAATGTCAGTATCACAGTATCATCCTCATTTTGCAGCACTTATTTCACATAGGCCTGACATGATAACAATGTCCACTTAATCTTGCATGGAAATTTCCTTTCAGTGTCCATTGGTCTGCACTGATTTATGCGGACACTGCTTTCTTGTGTCACTGTGAACTGCTCTCCATAGATTTTCTGTGTCATTGATTTGCCATCATCTCCACAATCCAATACAATTTTCCTCCACTTGCGTTTGATATTCTCATGTTGACACCAAAGACCTGCATCACTAATATTGTATTAACATCATTCTGACAAGGGAACAAATCCGCACGCTAATATCATTTACTGATGATAACTCACCATAATGCAGTTACCAGTAATTTGCTTCCAGGGGATTCCGTCTTTGGACTTGACATCCAGACATCCCCTTCAAAGCATTCCTGGTGATCGTAGCCTGCACTGCAACTTCCTCTCTAAAGGAGTGATAGTAACTGCAATACTGATAATTTTATAGATTACATTTTCAATGACCTTTGCAAGCAAATAATAAATACAGCAACCTAGGAAAAACAAAACAAAACAAAACAAAACAAACAAACAAACAAAACAACCAAACTTCCCATTCCTTCTGTGAATCAACTGGAGAGGTTTTTTTAAGTTTGCTTTATGAAAAAACAGTAGACAATTCTTGGAGTAAGCAATAGCCCAAGGGCTCTGTCAGTTATGTGGGAGACCCACAGTCCGTCCGCTCCTCCACCTGACCCAGACAGGCTCCAGATGGCTGCCCTGACCTGTTGGCCATTCCCCATTCAAGGATCTCATTTTCTGTTACAGCCAGAAATTCTGGCTCAGACCCTAGCAATCTCTCTCAACAAAATTTAATCAGTACTGATATGTTCCCATGAAAAGTTTCAGTTTCAATAAATCAGCAATTTCCAAGGAAAAAAAAAACATCTGTTTGGAAAACTCCCAGCCCACTCACATCTCTGCTATCAGCTACAGAAAGTCAATATTATTCTCCATCATCAGGACCGCCTCTACACTCCAATTTTTTAAGAAAGAGAAACTAAGGTCCCAATAAAGGATATAATATTTTTCAAAAGTGCTCGAATGATTGAAGAGCCCAGCAATTTCATAGAACGTCTGTTCCAAAGTCGCTTGCAAGCTTTTTAAGTCCCACCTCAAATCTATCATTCTGAAGTCTGTTTGATTTTTAAAGTCCAGGGTTAAAAACCACAGCAAAAGCTAAACAAAGCTTATTCAAGACCACACAGCAAGATCATACTGCCCACACTGTGATGAAAAGTGAAACATTTGAACACTTTTCTAGCCAAGGTGTGGATAGGGCAGCAAATCGAGGCTCTTTGCAAGCCATGCCGCTGGAGGCAGCTCTTTTTTTCCCTTTAAAAGTCATATATGCCATCTAGCCACAGTTCCACTTATTTATCATGATAATTTGAACTGCCCAAAACCACAGCAGGGCCCCTGCCAAAAGGAGATGTTGGGGTCACTACCCCACAGGTGCATTTTAGCAAACTTCATTGAGAAGTTTCCTCCAAGCTCAGGCAGCAGAAGCTATGAATGAAACCACTCCCCTGTATATTGTCCATTAGCAGAAGACCCAAAGCAGCCCACTACTAACTTAGAGTAGCAAACCTGATTTACTCATAGCCAGCTGAGAACTTTGGGGAAAACAAAAGGATTTCCTGAGTTTCCCACACCCTCTGTTGTACTTGCTGAACCAATCTATTAAGCAGAGAGCTTTAGGAAAGCTTAGTATTAAATTGACATTTTGTCAATAAAATGTCATTTCATCAATAGCATGTCCAGGTGACCAAATGTTTCTGCATAATTAATTTAACTGATGCATTAAGGAATGTTATACACAATATTAATCAAATGTACTGTCAATAAGAGGACCATATATAAGCTGAGCTAAGAAAACTACAAACGTGTTTGAAAGCTAAGCTCTTTTTTCCCAAGATGATCCTTCAATCTAGGGAGATGTTGATTCTGATCAAAAAATGCCATTAAGAAAATAGCATGATGGAAATGCTCATGGAAATATATTATTTAATTCCCCAAACTGTTTCCTTATGAGCAGGGCTTTAGTGGGATCTGAACTTAAATTGTACTACCTGATACAAGGGGATCGTTGAGACTAGAGCCTCAAAGGAAGCAGGATGTGTGGTTCTTGGGAAATTCTACAATTTTGACAATGGGTTTCATTCTGAATAAAAAGAAATTGCAAAATTTTGTAAAAGTTTCTGAGAAACCGTGGCTTTGATAATATGCTGTCTTTGAAAATATTCTGTCAAGACAAGCAAAGGCATTTTGTTACAGTTCGGATTGAAATGCTTTGCCGTGTACAATTCTTACAACGTCAGTTCTGTGATGAAAATGAGAGTATTTAATCCTAGGACTGTCAGAAATTCATCTGTGAGCAATCGCTGAGGGCAGCGGCAGCCGATCATGCCGCGTATTGCTCCCCCTGACCTCTCCCTCTCAACGCTGACATCCTCTTTGCGTGCTGCTCTCCAGATACTGCCTCTCACTTCCCTGCTACCCCCTCCCATCCCTGCATCACAGACCTGAACCTTTTGCCCATCCTCATCTTCCCCATCCCTCCTCACCTCCCACCACCCTCTCTCTCCTCCCAGCATCTCTGGCTCTGGGGTTCGCCCACCTGCCTCTATCACATCAGCCCTGAATTTCCCCGCAAGCCCCCATTGCCGGTGAGGTACCCACGATGCCCAGGGAGCATCACTCACCCAGCTCTGTCCTGCCACCAGCTCCATTTCCCTCGCTGTGGTTCAGTCTGACACTTTGCTCCTCCAGTAGCAGCTGCTGCAGCCCATGAGAGGCAGAAAAAGCACTGACGGGAAGGGAAACCCTGCTCAGATGCTGACCAGGGTTCTCTCCGGACCACAGGCAGTCCCTGGGAAATGCAGCTCAGGAGGCAGCGTAGCTCGCAGAGGGAGCCCCTTTCGAAAGTTTTATGATTTGGCCAAAGGCTGGCTTTGTGGGATCGATGACAGGAGGTGTGCCCCATGCCAGGGGGGCCTGATCCACACCAGCTCCGGCCATAAATCACAGGCCAATGGGTAGGCAAACATCCTCACTGGAAAGACCCTAAGACGGGCAAAACAATGACATTATCTCTTAGCCTGGGTCTTGGAAATGGCTGAGCCATTTTTGCTAGCTTAAAAAAAATGAAAAAGAAGAAAAGAAAAATAGGCATCTATTTTAGCTCAGGAATTTCAGCCAACACTGATCAAATGTGACAAATTAGAAGCAAGTAAAAACAGGTCTCAGAATGGGTATTTTAGACACATATATTTATAGACAAAATCAGCAGCTCTGCTGGTAGTAGCAATGACTCAGGCAAGGAAAATACAGTAGTGCTCTCACTCCTTAGAGAGATACCATAGCACAAGGCTCTACGGAACAATACAGCAGCATCTGCTGGAATTGTGTTGAATTTTATCCTGACAAAATATCTCAATATTATCAGAAAATATTCATTTGCTTTATTTGCACTAATCATTCTACCATGTGACTATCTCCACCATAATGAACAGAGATGAATGAGCAAATTAGTTCTGCTGTTAAAATTAAGCTTTTTATTCTGACGTTAATAATACGAACTTCAAATGATTTTCTAGTCTTCTATAAACAAGATCACGTTCTAGAATTTTTCATCAGAGACATTATTAATTCCATTTCTTTCCTGTAATTGTTTCCTATCCTTAACATGGGAAAAAATGATACTACAAAGTGTTATCTGTCCCCAGAAAATTAAAGATGCCACAACAAGTCACTATGTTCTGCACAAATAAGCCAGAAAGGCAAAGAAACCACCTACATTTATCTATTTTATTTGTGTTTGATATTTTCAGTATGTCTGCATTTTAAATGTATTTTAATGTAAAGGTTAATGGATTTTTAATAAAGGGCAGATGGCTACTCTAATTGCAGAACACCCAGCATACTCTTTTAAAAACCTCTTTAGCTGGCTAGACAGATATTAATAATTCTGAATGCCATTAGAAAAAGCAGAGGTTTGAATCAAATGATTCTTCAAAGTTAAATTTATTATTAAACCAAAACTGCAATCATTGCATACATTTTGCAAAGAAAAATTGTATTATCAATATATTTCCCATCAAGTGATCCTGTGAACTCTCTGTTATCTATTATCTGTAGCTAAATTATATGTACTAAAGCACCAAACGTTGAACTTCCTATTATATATTGTTTTTTATCCAGATGACAACTTTTAGCCTTTTTCCAGATTGTTTAAACATTCTGCTAGTCACATAGTCTCTTCCCCTTTTCACTAACTTGATCTTTTTTTGCAAGAGCGTGATTCCTGGGTCACATAACATTGTGCATGCACATCACAATCCTTGGTATGTGCCTAAAAAAAAAAGGCGAAAAAAGGGAAATAAAAAGCATGAGCTATTTTGTACCAGGCCCTGTGCCAAGCAGAGCCTCCTGCCTCCAGAAATACAGTGAAAGCAAATGATATCTCTGCATCTCTTCAGAGCAGCCAGTTCACTGGAAGTGGAAGGTGGCCAAATGCTATGCAGGAATGAAGCAGCCACAGGTACAAATCCTGTGGATTTTATCACCAAAACAATTTGAATCTTTGAGCATTTAGAGTCAGGCTCTTCAAAGTAAGTCCCGATTAAATCCTCAGAAGCTCTGATGTGAAGCTGAAGTCACGGCAGAATAACCACGTAACACCTGAAATAATTTAAATTTTCTGCTTTGGAAATATTTTCTGTAACCTCTTCCTGCCCCCACTGCAGACCCCTCTGCAGAAACCCATGTACACCATAACCATCACCATCGCCCTCTGAAATTAGCAGTTACATTAACAAGGTTTTGAAATATTGGCTGGGATGCGGTTTGGAGCTCTACAATGGGAGAGAAGTAAGTTTCATATCATTTTATGAACGGGTATTAATCAATGCTAAATCACAATGAGAGTCTTATGGAATCACATATTACAATCTCCTAAATCATAGGAGGAACTTGCCTTGATTAATGTTACTACAACGACATTTGATACAATTAATAGTGGGAGCAGTTCACATTTAGATTTCACCACATTAGGTGCTCTTTCTGAGCCCACCATGGGTGGGAGGAACCTTTAGAGATCAGGCCAGGAAACAATAGTATTTGCCACATTATTAATCTGCCCTTATGATTCATCTTTCATCCTTTTTGACATTTATGTTGTTCCTCTGACACGCATGCTGGGGGCCCAAACAGTCCCAGAGCTGAACGGCATGAAGGGGAAAAGGGTTTTCATGTGTCTCTGGGAGAGGTGGCAGGTATCCCACTCCCCATCCACATGTATCTGTTATTTCTCCAAATAATTCCTCTAAAATCAATTGCAAGAAGCCTTGCCTAGTGGGACAGGGGGGTCCTATGGAGGCAGGGATGGAGACTGAGGCTGGAACCACCTGAATCTCAAAAACTCAAGGCAGCCTCCAAGATCTACAGACCCAAGGTCCTCCTGGGGCACTCCTGTTTGGAGGGACCAGTGACACAAGGTAATCTAGGGATGGCAAAACACAGCTCTGCCTGCTGCAGGGGTGACTCTATGCCCAGCTTTTCTCCACCCAAGCCCACAGCTATCAGCCCATTGGCATCACCCCAAATGTGGGTGGGAGGCAACTTCTCTGCCCAGGTGTTTAAGCACAAGTCAGTGGAAGGCCTCTCAGAAGCCCATCAAGATGAACAATATCCCAAGTACCTGCATACAAACATGGGATCTGAGACCTGCAGCCCCTGCAGTGGCCCCCAGGCCCTCATGCTCTGGAGGGTAGGATGGGATGGGCTGTACCAGGGGGAGGCACCAGCTGAGGGATGAAGAACCAGGAGACCTCGGGTGTCTCTGTACATCTGCACAAAAGGGGAATCCCAGGGGGAAGGGGGAGCAGAGCATGTCCTCACACCCACACATTGTCACAGCCCAGCCTCACTTCCCTGTCCCTCTCAGTGCTTCTGCCAGCCTGAAACCAGCCCATTCCCGGGAGGCTTCTCCCTCAGCCTTAGACATGTTCAGGTGCCCTCCCCAGGGGTTTGTGGAGTCACAGCATCGAGACAGAGCCAGCCCACCTCATGGAGAAGGTGAGACTGCTTAGAATCTGTGGCTGCTCTGGGAGGGTGGGCTGTACTGGGGGCAGGATGACTCTAGAGAGGAGTTAAGCAGTATGACCCACGCTGTCCATCCTGTCTTTTAGGACAGATCTCGGAGGTCTTTCCTACTGGGGAGAAGAGATATAACATCCTGTTATTGTCTCTCTAGTGCCCAGTACAGGCTCTTGCCCCGGCCAGTCAGTGGGGGAGTCCTGTCCCCATGTGCAGCCCCTCGCCCCTTTCCCCTGCGATGCCTCCTGCCTGCTGTGCCTGCACTGGGGGGCTGCACAAGGAAGGGTTGGCGGGATGGGGGACAAAGGCGTTTCACAGCCCCCAGAGCACCCCGAGGCTATAATGGGAAAAACAAACCAACGAAACAGAAACACCTAACAAACCACCGCAGCTTTTCCGCAAACGAGCACGGTTTGTCCCTAACCGTCCGTTTCTTTGCAGCGTCGGCAGAAGGAGCGGCGAGAGGGATTTTCGGAAAGTCGCGCTGTGCGCAACCTCCGCGGCCGCGTTTCCGCCCGGTGCGGAGGGGCAGCGGCGCGGCCCGTCCCAAGCGCGCAAAACACCCGCAGTGCTTCCAGATGATGCATTTAGCCAGATGTTTAAGACGTATTAGAGAAGAGTAGTTAAAACCCACATTATATAGTTCTGCCTAGTCTAAAATTGCATGCGCTGACCCATATATTTTAAACTGTAAACGGACTCCAGTCATTTAAAATATTGCAACGTCGATAGGACTAATTAATTGGAAATAAGAAACGAAAGAATACAATTAAACGAGGAGAGAATCATTTTCTAATTTAATAGGGAGACATTTATAAAGATCACAAGCTAAAAGGCATCGAATGATCCTATCGACGGAGTGTTAAATCAGCGCAGCTGGAGGGGGGGGCACGGC
>JANHFX010011863.1:64422-84229 GCA_027560015.1 Chloroceryle amazona | reverse complement strand
CGCCCGTTTCCCACCGCGGCCCTGAGGCACCCCGGGCTGGCTCAGCCTAGCCCCTCCTCTGTCTTGGCTTCGGTAAACGCACTTACGGGCTAGTCCGTGCCCGGGTACTGCCGCGCAGCCGCTCCGGGCCCCTCCCTTCCTTGGCTCCGTCCCCTCGCCCCTTGCGCGGCCCCAGCGCACAGAAGCGCGCAAGTCCCCTTTGCGCCGCCCTGCACCAGCCCGTCACGCCTGGGCTCCGCCCCATCACCTGACTGCCGGGGCCGTGCCCCGCCGCCTCATCCTCGGCTCTTCCCACCCGGGGGGCCGTGGTTGTTGTGTAGTGCGTCCTGCCTGCGCCATGGTACTGGAGTCAGTGGTGGCGGATCTGCTGAACCGCTTCCTGGGCGACTATGTGGAGAACCTGAACAAGTCTCAGCTCAAGCTGGGCATATGGGGCGGTAAGGAGCCCCCTTTCCTTTCTTGCACTGTCCCTGTGGGGCTGCCACTGTCGCCAGGGGTGGCCGCTTCCTCGTGCCGCGGCGGGGAGCAGGTCTCGTTGGTTCCAGTTCCCTCGTGAGAAGTCGGCGGGCTGTAGGACCGCCGGCACTTTTGAGGGGTGGTCGGTCTATGGGTTTGCGGCTCCCTCTGTGCCGCGGCACTCCGTGAGGGACGGTCGGTCATTTTGTGCCGGGGACCTATCTTTCACCCTCTTTCCTGCCATAAGGGGTGATCGGTCTGTACGCCGCAACCTCTCGTGAGGGACGGGTCGGTCAGGCCGGGGTCGGGGGCCCGCCCCCACATCGTCCATCACTCTGTACGCGTACGCTCTGGTGCCCTCTCCCCCCTTCCGTGTGAGGGCATTCTGTTGGGTCGGTCTATGAGGCTGCGGCTCCTAGGGGTGGCGGCCAGAGGCTCCGGCTGTGCAACGGCGTGAGGCAGGGGTCTTGCCTGCCCGTGAGGGAGCTGAGGTCCGATACCTGTGCAGTTACAGGGCACCTGTTTGTAGGAGGAAAAGGAGCAAACCTGGTGTCTCCCGACACACGACGCGGGGGCCTGGGCGTGGGTCGCTGAGTAGCTTCCTAGCTGTAGCAGCAGTGGATCCGGTAGCCTGAGGTGTGGAGTGGGTGTCAGTCGCTGCAATGGGGGGGAAACCGTCAGCAAGGGGGGAAAAAAAACGTGTTTTTTTTTCCTCTTTTTCTTGAGAATAGAGTGGGTAGAAGCATGTTGGGTCTGTCTGTGGTGCAGGGAAGTGTGAGGTGGCTCATGTGTGGTGGTCCCAGGAGGAGAGGAGGCCTTTTTTGTGGTGCAGCTGATGCGGTGCTTAGGGAGCTGTCTTTTTATCTGCTAATTTATTGATGAGAATAATCTGTATTAAACAGATGTGATAGTACAATAACGTGATGCAGCATTCTCAGTGAATGTATGAAGCATTTTAGTTTGCTACCGTATAGGCACACAAAAAAATAGTTGAAGTCCTGTGTAGAGAGGGATGTCCATTTTAGATGCCTTCTGTACATAAGGAACAAGGCTTTTATTTTCATCTTATTTTTGCTTTCACCAAGGTAGTGAGTATTTTAACATTTTTATTAATATTTATCTTAAAACTGGAATATAGCTCTAGGGAATCTGGCATTAAAGCACTGAGGAGCATATTATATGTGCTTACCTCAGGCACAATTCTGTATGCCAGTGCTCCCTTTGACATTGGCGACAAAATTGGATTTCCAGTTAACGTGTTTGTACAAATCAGCATGCATTTTTGTGGCTCTATGAGCCATGATTTTTCTGTTATCTAAAAATCATTAAAAAATTCCTAGTCTACATTACCATGATAGAGTTATAATTCACAATGAAGTGAATAATAAGAAAGATTTCCTGATATTGTAGGTGTATTTTAAAAGGGTAGAAACAGGAGGACATGTAAATTAGTGATATTTCAGTAGTTTCTTCTACCGTGAAATTTTTGTTGAAATAATTAGTGTTTAATGACTTAGAAATTTATTTATTTATTCTGCTGTTCTGTAACTGGAGGATGCTATTCAGATTTTAATCCATGTGTACTTGGGAGGGTTGTAGTTGTTTTCCTTGTTCCAAATTACATAATAGTTGAAGTCACTTGTTCTGCTCTTCTTTCTTCTAAATAGGTAATGTGGCACTTGACAATTTACAGATAAAGGAGAATGTGTTAGTAAGTATTCTAATAATTTTAAAATCATTTTCATTGGCCTAAAGTCATAGGATAAAATATTATTGTAGTCTCATGTTGCATAGTATGCCTCCCTGCTTATTGGAAGCAAGTCATTGGTTAACTGCTTCTAATTTTGTTCATGTTACTGGAACAAACAAAGAAAAGAAGCTATGCTTGAAAAGGTAAGTGGGCTCCTTCAGAAGAGAAAAATAATTTGAGAAGTTAGCAGTAGAGTTTTGAAGTAAGTTCCCTAGTCTTTTATGCATACGTGCATATTTGACCAGTTCTCGTATTTGATGCTTGAAATTATAAGCTTTAAATAAGATATTGATGTGTTTGTTACTATTTTGTTATCCAGTGCAACTTAAAGAATTTAATTTCTGTGATTGCTACTGTATTATCACAATTCTGTTAAGTGATAGGGTTTTTACCTCACTTGTATGTCCACACAGTAGACATTTATGGTTTTGAGCAATTTACTAGATTGAATGCATTTGCATAGTCCTGTGTATTTTTTTTTTTCACAGCTTTGGTTGAATAAATGGATTTTCCAGGCCTGACTCCTGCAAATTGGTTGATCTAATTGAAGTCTTCCTAAATTTAGACAGTAGTTCCTTCCTCATTTGTTGATATGGGGATGAAGGGAGAAAAAGTTCATCCTTTTACATCAGTTGATGGGATTGAAGCTTATGTTTATTGCTTTCTGAGTAAATTGATGCTTCGTACACCTGGCAGTCATGTATTTGGATAGTAAATATGGTTATCAAATGCTTCATTCTGTTCCTTTTAAAATAGGAATGACAGAGTGAAGGGAGAAAAAAAAAATAGAAATTACTTTAATTAAGTACCCATATTGTCTGAAACACACCCCCCCAGACAAATTGGCTGATTTTCATGTTCTGTAGTTGAGCTTATGAACACCTGTACTACTGACACAATCTCACTGCCATCTGCTGTTGCGCTTCAAACTTCCCTAAAGAGAGCTGTTAAAGTTTCTCTCAACTGAAAACATGTTGGATCTTTGTATGACATAACCACTGCTTTCTCTACATTGTTCTGAAGTTTCGTATTTTACCTTCTCATTTCATTCATTCATGATAACTCTGTTGTACTTCAAAACTCTTCATACAAATAGCTTCATAATACGGTAGTTAAAACAGGAAGAAAGTGTTATCTTACTTGTACATGTCTTTCCTTCCTATGATGATAGTCAATTGATTGCGATTCTAGCAGTTCTGACTTCAAAAATGCATGGTCATGTATGTGACTGACCAGAGCTGAGAGTTAGCTAAATTCAAGAACCTAAACCGAAGGATCTTTCTGAAGGTTTTACAATTGCAATGTTAAATTTCTATGCAAAAATAATTAAAGGAAGGTTGATAGTTAACACCATTTTTGGAGAAGTAGCCTACACCTTCTTGAAAAAGAAGGAATTAAAGAAATGTGGTCCAAATTTTTCTTTAGTTTGCCTGTCTCCTGCTGTCTGGATTGTTTTTCTTTTCCTCTTCAGGTTTTCCATCAGAAGTAAGAAAAGAAAGACCTTAGGAAGAGGCAGTAAAAAAATGACTACTTGCTTGTCGAGTATATTTTTTTAACTTGGTCATTGTAAAAAAGTATTTAATTGTAATGGAAGTTAATCAGACCTCAGGCTAAATGTAGGCTTCAGCTCATGGAAAGTCATCTTAGAAGATTATTGTAAGATTTCTAAAAAAAAAGTACCAAATTATTTGCAAATGACTTCTTAGGCACCTTGAAAAGGTAACCATTCCCCCCCCAGATATGTTCCAGGGTTCGGTGACACAATGTGCTGAAATATCATTCTGCGAAATATGCACTTTATCTTTTGAGGCTGTTGTTTTGTCTTGTGTGACTTCATTATTCTCTGTTTTTAAAGCTGGAGCAGTTGGTATTTGTGTTCCTTTGTTACTTTGCAAGTGTTGTAGTGATACTAATGATTTTTTTTCTGATTTCTTTAGCTTTTTTCCTGGTCAGTCATAATGAAAAATGATTGATGAAAAACTATGACCTAAGCTCTGTATAGACTTGCTACATGTTTCTCAGCTGGTCTCCCTTAAAATTCAGTTGTGTTTCATAAAGGCAGTATTATATGGCGTGGATTTGTTTGCTGATATCTGCTTCTGCATGACTGCTCTTGTCTTTGTCAAGTATTGAGATCTTTGTTTGCTCTCACAGTTTGTTTCAATCTCTTATTATTCCTGTTTTTACTACTAGAAGTAAAGTTTAGAGATCAAACTATTTTAAGTGAGCCTTATTTTCTTCTTATAAAAAGAATTCTTGATAATGAAATGAAAAATAAAAACTGAGAAAAAAACTTCCAGTTAAGTTTATTGACCAGATTTTTAACATGCATCAGCCTGCAGGAAGAACTATTTGGGAGGTGCTGAAGAGCAGTTGTCACCAGGGAGAATTTAAAGCATAAGGAAAAGTTTCTGGGACTATGCAGTTATAATCAGGAAAGGGTGAAAATACTCTGTAGCTCTTGCACTTTAGTTGTTTCTTTAAGGTGCTAAACAGGAACAAACCATGTCACATTTAGGCAATTAAAGTTGGCCAATGTTGGGCTGCTAACTTTAGCTTGGGATGATTTGTTTTTAAAGTTATGGAAATCTGGTAGAGAAGTTAATTTGGGTATTAATCTTCTTGTTTGGAGAAGCCCTGTTAAATATTTCTAAGTTTTTGGAGAAGTGGTGAAGGTTGTCATCCAGTAGATAGCAGAGAAGTGGTCTTATTTGGAAATGGGTTTGCTTTCTGTAATCTTTGAGAGTAAGACTTCTCTTCATACCTTTGAATTTGTTGTTAACTTATTTGAAAAGTAATACTGAAGGGGAAGATGGTTCTGGAACCTTGATGTTTTAATGTATTTTTTTTACCTTGCCTTTTATTTAATTTTCTCTTCCTCTTTGCTTTGTCCCCAGTTTTAGATTCCTGATATTGCTGTGGTTATATTACTGTTTTTGCTGGGCATTATATAGGAGAGATACTATGTTGGGTTTTAATGGATGGTAATATTTGTTCATTTGTCACACATTCCTCAGCTTTGAGCCTGTCTCATTCTTTGTTTGGCAGGCATTTTATAAGGAGTATTCAGTCTTGTTAATGAGACTTTTTGTATGTTTGTAAATACTAATTGCTATTATCAAAAAGAAAAGACCTTTGTAGCAAATTAATAAAAATGTAAAATTAAAGTCTTGTGTATATATAAAATTTTACTGTTTAGTGTTTCATACTTGTAGGAGAGAATTGCCAGAAATGTGTGAATTGTTCATGAAATTGATTTTTTTTTTTTTTTAACTTTTTCTGCAAGCTAAACAGATCTATGGCTTTTGAAGTTAATCTGAGTATTGCTACATAATTAAATCCCTGTCATATAGAGAACAGTTTCTGTTCTGGAACTTCAGTTCTGGGAAAAACGTCCTAAGAGAAGTCAGGATAATAATTTTGCTTTATAAACCAGTTTATCTCTAAAAATGCATGTATCTGTTCTGTTGTTTGGTTTTTTTTTTCTTCACAGAGTGAACTGGATGTACCTTTTAAAATAAAAGTTGGCCAGATAGGTAAGCTTTTGTTTCCATGTGAGTATTGAAATGGAAATTTTGGTAGAGGCCTTAATGTTAGTCTTACCTCAGAATTTCTTTTATCAAGCTTTCTGAAGTGATATCTGTAATTATACTTGCTGATGAAGCTAGCATAATAGTGTACTGTGACTACCCTGGGTAAATCATAAAATGTTTTTTGGCAAATACTGTTTGTGTAACTTTACAGACTGGTATGAAAAACATTTCTGGGTGGTTTTTCCCAGATACGTCGATGACCAAGGGACCTGTTTAGTACAGACCGAATGCATGTGGCTATTTAAAGGATAGAACAGGGATATGAGGAATTTAAGTAAGATTTCTGAACTGGACAAACATGCCAAGGGTTTAGGAACTCTGAAATACATGTGGGTGTGGGTTCTGTGGTGTGGGTGTGGGTTCTGTGGTGTGGGTGTGGGTTCTGTGGTGTGGGTGTGGGTTTCTTTTCTGTTTTTTGTTTGTTTGTTTTAAGAATTCCTTTCCTGGTGCTCAGCATTGCTTTTTCGCATGAAACATTTGTTTTAGACTAACATGTGTTGTATTTCTTTTACTTCCCTGGGAAAATCACATTCATCCCAGTGAGCTTTTATCCAAAATCTTTTGACTCCAACTGCATCTTCTTGCTTAAATCTATGCCTTATATTTTCTCCGCACATATTTTATCACTTGAAGGGCTCTGTAAAACGTTTTTGGCCCATGCACTTTCTCCTTACCTTTCAAGCGGTTTAGGACATCAAGATGTAGGGGTAATGCACTTTGATGCCCCAAATGTTTTTTGGACCAAGCAGTGTAGATTTTTGTTTTGATGTAACTGTATCTGCTTTGTTTAGATAAACTTACTCTGAAGATTCCTTGGAAGAATCTCTATGGTGAGGCAGTTGTAGCAACTCTAGAAGGCTTATATCTTCTAATAGTTCCTGGAGCAAGTACGTAAACTCTTCAACAACACACTTAGATATTTTCCTCTTCTATTATTTATTTAAGTATACCATATAAGTGAATATATAATAGCAAGTAGCTCATTTAAGCTGCCATTCTTATATTCTATTCCATCAGGGAGATTTCTAGGCAAATGCTGGAAAGTTAGTGGAAGAAGGGTGGGGAAAAAAACAGCACCTGTTACAGAAATCCTTGGTTGTATCCATTCCAAGTTAAATTCCAATAGTCAGGTTTCCTCTGAAGTGTGCTTATCTTGAATCCACTGTTCTGGCATGGTTTAGGTCTTTTGACTTTTGTATAAGATAGTTCATCTGCTTCTAACTGACAACAATCAAAAGCAGTAATTTCATGAGAGTTTTTTTACAGAGAGGGAAGAGGATCGGAGAATTTCATTAGTTTTCTCTGAAATCAGAACCTCTGATATACTAAGAAAACTTGCAGATTTTTGAAGTGTCAAATATATGTATAGTAGAATTTACAAACCTGTATTACATAGCACAGACCACACTTTAAGGGTCTGAATTTCCATGGAAAAGTTCTCCTGTTAAGTGCATAAAATGCTTAAACATTGGTATGATCATTTGAGTCTTACTGTCTAAAAATAAAAATTTCAGAGGCTGGATGTGGCTTTCGGCAATTAAACCTAGTATAGCCTTTATCTCAAATAAGGGTGTTCTGCAACATAATGCTGAATATGGCGCACTTGATTATACGTTTATGTAACTTTAAGGATTCAAACTGTCCCAACTTGGCTTACAGGCATTAAATATGATGCAGAGAAGGAAGAAAAATACTTGCAGGATAGTAAGCAAAAGGAACTGGGGAGAATTGAGGAAGCCTTGCAGAAAGCAGCAGAAAAAGGTACTGAGTTAATAATACAAATCTCCATTGGAATGTGAGGACTTACTGTGCTATGAAAGAAAAGTCCTGTTTTGTAATTGACTTCATAGATACTGTTTTTTCAAATGTCTCGCTAATCTTAATACAGTGCTTTGAAAAGCCTTTTTCACCTAAAGCTTGAAAGAAAGGTTATTTGTGTACCATTCATTTATTCAGTCAATTCCCATTGGAAATGGGAATTCAGTAATCTGGTATGTGTTTTCTTGCCTTTTTTTTTTTTCTTTCAATTAAGCTCTAGAGGAACAGGACCAAAGATAGAAACAGCCTTGCGTGAGGCTAATATTGCTATATGTATTATTAATAAATATTTATTGTGTGTTAGAGGTGTTTGTGACAAGTTGTCCTTTGCTTAAAGGAGATTTTAAGGAAAATAAGGAGAGTGGTAAAGTTCATAAATTTTTATTTCAACAATAATGCTTTCTTTTCAGGTTCTGTTGTTCTTTCATGATGTACTGCAATTTAAGTGGTTTGAGAAATAAGACTTTCTTGAGCAGGAAATAATTGATGCAAGAAAGCAATTGAACATGACCATAAACTTTTGTTAGAGGTTGTTAAAAAATGTTAAGCTTTCATTTATGTGCTAAAATAATTGATCATTTCAGTCCCGTTAACATGATTTCTGGATTTTAGGTGGTTGTTTGTGTTTTTTGGTTATTGTTTAAAAAAGTTATGGTATAAATTAAGCTTGTTTGGTCAGAAGCCAAGCTCAGAACAAATGACAGGTAACTATATATGTAGAGGAAAAAGTTATTTAATTTTTTGTCTGATGTGAGACCTGTTTGTTGGGTGGTATAATGGTTTTTAAGATGTATCTGTAGGAAGCCTATAATGCTGCAAGTCATTTGAATTGGAAAAGTTACTGAAAATTAAATGATGCTTATAAAACTTTGAAGATGGTAGTTTGATTGTAATCTCTTTAATTTTCCAATTACAGGACACTCTACTGCCTTGTTCTTGGTTTGCTAGTTTCAGATGTACAGTAGGAATTTGCTTTAAACAGCACCCTGGAAATTTGTTTACAGTGAAGAAAGAAGCTTTGCTTTATTTTTTTCTTGTCATTAATATGCCAGAAACTGTAAGAGTGTAAAGACGGCTTCTATGAATGAATTTTGCAGCAATTATTTCATATTGGGTTAAAGGAATATTCATAGATGTTTAACCTTGGTTATGTAAAGCAGCAGTGTTTCATCCATTATTCTTTGCACTGGTAGCCATGGGGTGAAGGGGTAATATAACAGGAAGAATTTAACTTACTGGCCACTGCTTAAGGATTTCCAGTTCTGAAACTTTGTGTAACTGAGTCTGTGCACCTGTGACTGTAGTGGTTGGTTAGTTGTTGTGTGTGTGTGTTTGGTGGTTGTTTTTTTCTTTTTTTTTTTTTTTCTTAAGAAACTTACTACATTCAACTTTTGTAAGGCTTTTGGGGAAAAAAAAAAAAAAGTAATAGAAAAAGAATAACTTAGTAGCTCAGCTACTTATATAAATAAGTTCTTTATAGAATTAAATTAGATATGGTCATAATTTGCAGTTTTAACTTTCAGCCATGTGAAGGAAGAGCTGGATGAACATTCCAATTAGATTATTTAAACTGTAGCTATCCTCTAAGTGATATGGCAGCATGATCCTTATGGGGCCTTTCCAGCTTGAGATATTCTATGATGGTATCTCAGCAGTAGCTGTTTGTGTTTCTGATGTTGTACTAGAAAATTACTCGGGAGGACTTGTAGTTATTGCATTACCAGATCCCTTGTTTTTGCTTGATACAGAAGTCTTAGGGTCCAAGTTGCTCTACTGCACCATAAACTTCTAAGAAATTCAAGTCTTTCTGTAGGCTTTTAAGAGCACACAATAGCTAGTGAAAATCTAGGAAATATATTGAATAGAAAGGTACTGGGGTCCATGGATTCTCATCTGTGTTTGCTTTTCTGGTTAATACCCAACTTGCCTTAATGTGTTTAAAAACTTGGTTTAGTACTTGCATTTATTTAAGAGTCTCTTAGCATAAACTGTCCTAGGGATATTGTCTTTACACATGGTATGCAAATACTGAACAAATTGGTCATGTAATTGTTTGGTCAGTGTAGTGTGACGGGGAAGTGATAACAGACTGCTGACAGAAGCTGAAAAACATTACCTTCTGTTCTGTTAGCGTCAAAACTCCTACATGGAGACCAAAGTTTGCAGCTCTTGTATTTTGCTGGTTATAAGTAAAATGAAAATTGTGGTGTTTGCCTATGTAGATAATCTTTGAAACTAGATATTTTGAAGTGACTCTGTCTGTCAGATACCGTAATGGAAATACAGATGTGTCATATGAGTTTTATAAACATGGCATTAAATCAGGAGCTGATTTCTTCTTTTTAAACGAAATGTACTTTTTTGGTTATTTGCTGTCATGTGGACCAAGGCACTCATTCACAGGATTCCTTATATGGGTTGGAGAACCTGGTTTACAAGGACACCAAGACTGGTGGGTATGCATGGTTAGTTACATTTTGCACATGCATCATGGATATGTGGCTTCCATTTTTAAATGTCCCTTCCTCTCCCTCTGAAATCAGCCAGCTGTGGAAATGAGAAAACAGTGCTCGTCTGATAAGCATCCACATATTGGTGATTCTAGAAATAGGATTTTAGTGACTGTGGATTCAAGTGGAAACTTGGAATGATTAGCCCTGTCTTTATTGAGTGGCTGCTCAAGAAGACTAGGGGATGATTTAGAAAGATTTCTTTTGGCCAGTTTGAGCTTAGAAGTGTTTTAAAATGACAACATTCTGCTGTAGTTTTAACACAGTCTTTAGGTTTTCTGAGAACAGAGGATAGTTACTCTTAAAGTGTCTGGGCTTAAGATACTGGAAATTCAGGCTGTCTTGAAACTAGACAGACAAAATGAACAGTGACAGACTGAAGGCTTTTTGCATGCTTTTCCATGGTTTTGTTTATTTTGATTGCTCTCATGTTAGGCAAGGAGACAGTTTCCATTAAATTGAGGTGAACTGAATTATATTGTACCTGCTTTATTTTATCTTCTTCAACCAGATTTTCTGAAATGAATTATTCACCAAAATTGTTTAGTGGGCTTTTATCTGAGTGCAGGATTAGAGTAAGCTTAAAATCATACATTTAGTTTCTCCCTATTAATGGATGCAGGTAATGAAGAGGGAAATCATATTGCCTTAGTTTTGTCATGGAGTAGAATGAAAACCTGAGAGCTGTGAATTCAGTAGTAAGTGAAGGAAGGTGGCATCTTTTAAAAGTATCATTTATTATTTGCTGTTGAAAGGGACCATCCAAAGGAAAATGTTGTTGGTATAGTTTTTCCTTTTTGCTATTTTTATGGTGATCACCTTACTTGCAAGACAGGTTGAAATCTTGACAGGCACTTTCTCTTCCTGTGTTTGTTTAATGCAAATTACATAAAAATTAAGTTTCCTGGAGTTTAATACACTGTTGCACCTGCTTCCTGCTTGCTTTAGTGGGATCCACCCTTCTCATGCTACAACCTCTTATGAAAAAATAAAAAAAAAACAAGGCTTCAGTTGCTTCCCTGAAAGTTAATTTACATATACATAAATTATGAAAAATAAGGCTCTGAAAGGTAGCTGATTGCCTTGGTAATGCCTCTAAAAGCTTTTAAAGAATTTCATATCTGTTAAGGAAGCATTCTACTTTAAGACAAACTAAACTTTCTTCCATCTTTCTTATGCTTTGCTTATGCTTTCTGCCTTACTAACTTGAATTTTATCCTTTTCCCAAAACATTGCTTGCACTGAAAAAGGACATAAGCGTAAAAAGTATAAAAGGCATTTTAAGAGACCCTTTAAAGGTCATGATCACTCAAAAGGTGGGTAAAAGTTATGAGATTTCACTTTTTTTTTAAAGATATGTTTTTGCTTTGTTTGGATTAGTTTTTCTTAGATTTGTGTATATATATCCACTGAAACTTTTTTTCCTGTTTGAAAGAGGATGTAAATTGGAGAGAGCGCTTTTTTTTTTTCTTCTGTTTATCCATTCTCTGGATCCAGTAGGACTGAACAGAGTCCTTGTTTCTCTCTACTTGAGTAGCTGTGCCTCTTTCTTCAACTTGAGCTATCTGTAGCATTTCTAACAAAAATCTACACATTTGGTAGACTGATCTGTGACTGTTGGAAAAAACAGCATGCAGATGAGATACATTTGTCTAATTTTTGTAATATTCTAGTAAAGCTATGTGAAGTAAATCTGATACTATAGTGATGACATAACAGTAAAGAGACTTTTTCAGCACCTTTTAGCTTCTTGAAATAGCTTGCAAAGTATTGTGACTAGTATTTTAACAGCAATGAAATTATTTGAGAGGATAATCCTAAGTACCAAACCATGCAGGTCTTGTATTAGCATGTAACTAAGAATGGGTTGTCATATTCCATGTGGTTGTATTGTTACTATTAGATCTTGGAAGAAGCTGTAGCATAGACTTGCAATTGGAGTAAAAGCTTTGTGGGGGCCCTAGATAAGCTTTGTAAGGTATCAAACTTTTATTGCTGATGGTAGCTGGACAAATATTGATGGATTGTCTGCATGCACTTTAAGGCTGTGAAGCTTCGATAAGCACTTCTGCTTTTTTTTTTTATCAGTATTGTGTTGGTTTCTGTTAATAGGGAGTGTAAGTTTTGAAGAAATGATTAATAGGAGGAAATGCAAGCTGCATGTAAAAGTGGTATAATGTTTTTAGTTCTTAGTTCCTGACTAACTTTTTTTACTTGAAATCAAGGTCTCTCTTGACTAAAATAGTCATAGAATCATAGAATGTTAGGGGTTGGAAGGGACCTCTGGAGATCAAGTCCAACCCCCCCTGCCAGAGCTGGACCATAGAATCTAGGGCAGGTTACACAGGATTGCATCCAGACAGGTCTTGAAAGTATCCAGAGGAGGAGACTCCACAATTTCTCTGGGGAGTCTGTTCCAGTGTTGTGTAACCCTTACAGTAAAGACATTCTTCCTCATGATGAGGTGGAACTTCCTCTACTTGTACTTGTATCCATTGCCCCTTGTCCTATCGCAGGGCAGAAGTGAAAAGAGGTTGCCCCTTTCTTCTTGACACCCAGCCCTCATATATTTATACACATTAATTAAATCCCTTCTCAGTCTTCTCCAGACTAAAAAGCCCCAGGCCTCTCAACCTTTTCTCATAAGGCACATGTCCCTTAATCATTCTTGTAGTATTATAACACGTTCAGTTGTGAGGGCCTTTAATTTTTAAAGGAATCTCCTGAACCTCCATTAGAGCTTAAAAAAAAGCTTTCCTTTTTTTTTTTTTAGCAAGATGTACAAACATGCATTGCATGCTGAAAAAGTTTAAGCCAACGAGTCAAACTCAGGGTGCAACACTAAACTTAGTTAAAACCTTTAGTCCTTCTTTCTCTCTACTTGGATAGCCATGACTGTTTCTTCAATTTGAGCCATATCTAGCATTTACAACAAAAACGTACAAGCGTGGTAGGCTGATTAGTGGCATTCACTGGGCTAGCCACTTGGTAAGGTGGATACTGAACAAGATAAGGTCTTCTATAAAGACAGCTGTAGAATAAGCAGCTCATCTAGCCATATTTTAGGTAAAATGTTAAGATGTTCAGCCTGAGATAGCATTTTCAGAGTCATTAAATAATAAGAGAATCTAAATAGTCCACCCCTTACCTTGACACGCATACATTTGGTCTTGAGTGGAATGCTGAATTTCTGTGGGTGTGCAACTAATGCTGCCCTATCCTGTTTGGTGTTGGCTGTGCTGTTGGCACAGCAAAGTCTGATATGGACCTAGCTTAAATGGTCACAGTGTAAATCCAGTGTGGAAGAAATTGAATATTTCAGAGTAACCATTCTTTTTCACTCATGGTATGCCGTCTTTTTAACTTTCTCAGACAATGTGGTATGAAAGTGTCTTGCTGTGTAAGTATCATCTTCACCTGGTTATTCAATGGTATTTTGTGCTAAATTGCACCATTTTACCACTTCGCTTGTTGGAACCCCTAGTTTATTGCTGAGGGACTCTTAAGAGAGAACCTTTTACCTTGGAAGGAGTGGGAAGAATAATATTAAACAAGAACTTGCTGTAAGCTAAATTGTTCTGACTGAAACTTAGACAAAAATTTTCTTATTGTGCACATAAAGCTAATATAATTTCTTCAGAATATGGATGTACAGAAGAGAAATGCAAATATATAACTTAAGTGAAAACTTTATATGTTAAGTATTCATGTTAGAGTAAATATAATTGTTATATGAGTATAGCTGTTGGTGTAGTTAAACTCAAGATGCAGCTACTACACTGAATGCTGACTTCTAAAAATTATTCTTTTAGACAAACCAAAGGAGGAGAAGAAAGATACTTTCTTAGAAAAACTTGCAACTCAAGTTATAAAAAATGTGCAAGTCAAAATCACAGGCATTCATGTTAAATATGAAGATGATGTAAGTATGTGGAACATACTATCTTCATTTTAAATTGGACTCTAGTGCATTCGTGATTGTCTAGTCCATAGAGGGAATCTGTTATGTGCCACTTTGAAAGAAGTTGCACCTCTTCAGAGTACCCCAGATATGACTGAAAGTCAGAAATATTTTTGATATGTGAAATAGATTTTCTCCTTTTGCCTTACCTAGTGTTGCTTTGCTTGCTAAATGTGGATGAATGCAGTTCGCCATATGATAGTGTGTGCATTTGATATACAGAATTTTTCAGTGTCTCAAACTAAGTCAAGAATGGCAGAAACTGTTGGGGTTCCAGATGGGTCAGAAGGCAAATAGTTGAAAACACTTAACTGATAAATGAGAATGCTTATATAAACCAAATAGGTAATATTCTAGCCTGCTTCCAGCTTCATAGAATCGTAGAACAGAATCATAGAATTGTCAGGGTTGGAAGTGACCTTAAAGATCATCTAGTTCCAACCCCCCTGCCATGGGCAGGGACACCTCCCACTAGATCAGGTTGCTCTCAGGTTGCCTCATCCAGCATGGCCTTAAAAACTTCCAGGGATGGGGCTTCCACCACCTTTCTGGGCAACCTTTTCCAGTGTCTCACCACCCTCATGGTGAAGAAGTTCTTCCTAGTGTCCAATCTGAATCGACCCATCTCTAGTTTTAATCCATTCCCTCTAGTCCTACCACTACCTGATATCCTAAAAAGCCCCTCCCCAGCTTTCTTGTAGGCCCCCTTAAGATATTGGAAGGCCACAATAAAGTCTCCCTGGAGCCTCCCCTTCTCCAGACTGAACAACTCCTGCTCTCTGTCTGTCTTCATAGCAGAGGTGCTCCAGCCTTCTGATAGTCCTTGTGGCCCTTCGCTGGACATGTTCCAGTGTGTCCATAGGACATTCCTTTAAGAAAACAATGAAGCAGTTTGTGATAACATACTAGAATGTAGAAGAAATGCATTGGATATGGAGCATTTTTCAAACTTCTTGGGACTATTTTCAGAAACACTAATTTTAAAAAGGTGGGAGAAATGAAAGTCATAAAATTATATAACTGATGGGAGTGTGTGGTTCTTATTTCATTACTGTATGAAAGTCTTAAAAGACAAAAGAAAATTTTAGGCTTGAAGTCCTAAATCTTTATGCTACAGCCATATCACTTTTGGCCCAATTTAGGGCTTCCAAGAATGCTTCAGCTAGAATAATTAAGCAAAGATAGATGCTCAGAACAGCTCAGAATTTCCATCATATTTAATTGATACATCTCTCTTAGCAGCAAGAAAAATAAATAGCTGTTATTTTTCTACTTTTGTAGATCACAGATCCAGAGTGTCCGATTTCCTTGGGAATGACATTGGGCGAGCTTAGTTTACTGGTAATGTGTTTATGCCTGCATGTCCTTATGTTTTTGATTTGCTTGTCTTTGGAGTAGCACAGAGAAGGAGTAATGTAATAAGATGATAGAATGAGAGTTTGCATGCAGCTGCAAGTGAAGACTATCTTTTATTCAAGCAAATAGTACTTGAAGTTTGTGCAAGTAGAAGACGATTGAGGACCATTACACTTGGAGGCTAGTGATTTGTACTTCCGATCCAAGTGATCTTTACCACTGACTAATTTCATAGGGTAGGTTATTTCCAGGCCTAATACACAAATCGGGGCAAACATTACATCATGGTGATAAAGAATGTATTTTGCCAGGCCTTTTGAGAAATGATGGATGACAATTCCAGGTAGTTCTTGTTTTCCTTAGATGCTAAGGATTTTATAGGTAGGATAAGGAGTTGAAAATCAAAATAAACGAACAGATTTTATATTAGATTTTGACTTGTGTGTATGCAGTCTAGAGAAACAGGCTGCTTTAAGTGATACTAGAATGATGCATTCTGTGCTTGAAAGTATAGGATAAAACTGCAAATGTGTCAAATAATGTGACAAAATGACTTCTATCTCTTTGAACTTACAGACAACAAATGAGAACTGGACACCTTCTATTCTGAATGAGGCTGCAAAAATAATATACAAGGTAATTTTGAATTTTTTTTTTTTTTTTTTCCCTCTACAAGTGAAGAGACCAACTGATTTTGGAGACAAGTAATCTGGGGTTCTAAATAAAAATTTGGAAAATAGTTTGCAGATTTTGTCTTCTTCATTTTGCTCTGTGCTTAAACAGAAGTAGAGGCAAAGTGCTTGTTTTTGTGTAAGGCATGACTTTAAATTCCGTGTTATAAATAATTTCCCTTAAATGCAAACACTGATCCCCCCATTAAATAAACTATACGAGTCTGCATAGTAACTGTGATTTCAGATAGGTTATCAAATAGCCATTTTGTACTCTAGTTTGTATGCCTAAAGTAATTGGGATTGTGGTATCTAAGCAGTCTCTCTGTTATCCCTGCTCCCCAGTCCTATGCTGAAAGGAGTATGCAAAGATCTGAGAAATCATTGGAATGCTAAAGAAGGATTATAATAGTCCTGACTTCTTTATTAGGCCAAATGTTGGGTTTGTGCACCCTCACTCTACAGTCCACAGTTGTATTTAACAGATGTGCATGAACTGAAGTGCTTTAAGAACTTGCTTTTTAGCAATTTTAATACTATTTTTGAAGGGAAAAATTAAAGATTAAATGTCTCAGTGCTAATGGGAAATCATCTGTCTAGTAAATGGAAAGCTAAGTTCATAGAATGGGCTGAATACTGAGTATGGAATCTGAATGGTTTCTTTCTTGTGCAGCTTTTGTGCCTGGACAGCCTCAGTGCTTATTGGAATATACACAGCAAAATATATTACCATGGCTCCCGTGAACAAATACTGGTAATGTAGAAAGAACACATTAAACAGTACTGTATAATAGCTGTTGTGGTATTCAAAACTGCACCATATTAATTTCCACCCCACTTCTCACACTTATGGCTGTGTTCTGATACTGGGGTCTTATGTTAATCCATTTACACCACTGATGGCTTACATTTTGCTTGGAACTTCATATGTTATCAGCCTTGATAGGTTTTAGAAGTAGTCAGAAACTGCGTCTGTGAAATCAAGTTCCATTGGCATGTTCATCTTGAATTCATGCTGTTTACCCAGTACACTTTACTAATTATCTGGGCTATATGGGGTATTACATAGATACTGTAATGATAAAAGGCAATATTGAGGTAGTAAATGATGAGCACAGACTTATTAAAATTCAGAATATTAGATATTTATGAAACAGGAACTTGTATCACATTTTCCAGGTTACTTAAGCTGTATGGCTGAAATTAACCAATAGAATGAATCCAGATACAAGAACAAGATGTTGAAACAAAAAGGCTTTTTTTGCTTTTTAAAAAACAAAAGTGTGGGTAGGTAGGTATTCATTGTCATACCTAAACAAAAAGCCAAAATATTGCAGAAGTGCTAACACAGTAGTTCTTTAAGGTAGCGGCCATTATTATGAGAAGCAGGTTTGCAAAATTTGGAAGAGCATTAATAGAATAAGTTATATGGATCGGTGAATGAGTATGCTATGCTTGACAGACAGAAGAGGGTTGTGGTTTTAAATGTGTAATGCATGGTGGAGCTAGGTAATGAAGACTTGTAAGACTTTCATTGCTGTGTTACCCTTTGAGTCTTGCTTTCCCATAAGAGGAAGTGAGAATTTGGCAGTATAAATAGGGCAGTCATACACACATAAATTGTGGCTGAGGGCACCCATTCTTTCTGTACAACAGCTGAGGACTTCTTAGTTACATAAGCACCACTATTGAGTTTATTTCAGATCATCTTTTAAAGTGGTTAAAAAAGCTCATCTTTAGGTAACAGAAAACAGTTATTCTAGTGAGCTTTTGGGTAGTATATCTTTGATTCTGCTTCAGATTTTTTAAAGCAATACAGGAACTGAATAAATAGCAAATCACATGTCCTGTTTAGTAACATTATTAGTATTAAATACCTGAATGCATTTTATATGTAGCTGTTAGTGTAGCTTGTTTTTCTGAAAGCTAGGTCTTCCATCCAGAGTGAAGTATACAGCTCATGGAGGAAAGGACTTGTCAGTTGGGAGAGTTATAGAGAGGTAGTTAGAGCATGTAGGAAGGAAACAAGGAAGGCCAAAGCCCTCTTAGAACTTAAATTGGTGAATGAAGTAAAAGAGAATAAGAAGGGCTTCTTCAAATCCATAAGTGGTAAGAGGAAGAGTAGGAAAAGTGTGGGCCCACTGCTGAATGAGGCAGCAGAGAAGGCAGAGTTGCTCAACACCTTCTTTGTTTCAGTCTTTACGTCTAAGACCAGCCCCTGTGAATTCCAGACCCTGGATTAAGGGGAGAGAGCCTGGGGGAGGGATAACTCTCCATCGGCCAATGAAGACTGGGTTAAGGACCAGTTACTTAAGTTGAGTGTACATAAGTCCATGGGCTCTGATGAGACGCACACGAGAGTGCTGAGTGAACTGGCTGATGTTGCCCTACCACTCTCCGTCATTTTTGCAAAATTGTGGCAAACAGGAGAGCTGCCAGAGGACTGGAGGAAAGCCAATGTCACTCCAGCCTTCAAAAAGGGCATGAGGAAGATTCCAAAAAACTATAGGCCAGTCAGCCTCGCCTCCATCCCTGGAAAAACGATGGAGAGGCTTATTCTGGAGGTCATCTCTAGGCACATGGAAGAGAAGAGGGTGCTCAGAAGTAGTCAGCATGAACTTACCAAGGGGAATTCATGCTTGACTAATCTAATAGCCTTCTATGATCTTGTAACTGGATGGATAGATGCAGGGACACCAGTGGGTATAGTCTATATTGAGCTAAGCAAGGCTTTTGACACAGTCTCCTTTAACATCCTTGTGGAGAAATGCAGGAAGTATGGGATAGAAGAGCGGATAGTAAGGTGAATTAGTAACTGGTTGTACAATAGAGTCCAAAGAGTGGTGGTCAATGGTGCCAAGCCCAGCTGGAGAGCTGCAACTAGTGGTGTCCCCCAGGGTCAGTGCTGGGACCGGTCCTGTTCAACACCTTTATCAATGACATTGATGATGGGACAGAATGTCTTCTCAGCAAGTTTGCAGAGTCCTGCATCTGGGAATGAATAATAAAATACACCAGTACAGACTGGGAGGTGATCTGCTGGAGAGCAGCCCTGTGGAGAAGGACTTAGCAGTCCTGGTAGACAGCAAGTTCTCCATGGGACAGCAATGTGCCCTTGTGGCCAGGAAGGCCAATGGTATCCTGGGGTCCATTAAGAAGAATGTGTCCAGCAGATCGAGGGAGGTTCTGCTCCCCCCCTCTACTCTGCACTGGTGAGACCTCCCCTGGAGTACTGCATCCCGTTCTGGGCTCCCCAGTTCAAGAGAAACAGGGATCTGCTCGAGAGAGCCCAATGGAGGGCTACAAGGATGATTAAGGGACTGGAAGACACGTCTTATGAGGAAAGGCTGAGACGCCTGGGGCTCTTTAGTCTGGAGAAGACTGAGAGGGGATTTGATAAATGTTTATAAATATGAGGTCTTAATGTCAAGAGGAAAGGGACAGCCTCTTCTCACTCCTGCCCTGGGATAGGACAAGGAGGAATGGATACAAGCTGGAGCACAGGAGGTTCCACCTTAACATGAGGAGGAACTTCTTTACTGTAAGGCTCACAGCTGGAACAGACTCCCCAGAGAGGTTGTGAAGTTTCCTTTTCTGGAGACTTTTCAAGACCCACCTGGATGCATTCCTTTGTGACCTGTGCTAGATTATATGATCCTGCTCTGGCAGGGGGGTTGGACTCGAAGATCTCC
>JANHFX010011863.1:0-64322 GCA_027560015.1 Chloroceryle amazona | reverse complement strand
CTTTGTGACCTGTGCTAGATTATATGATCCTGCTCTGGCAGGGGGGTTGGACTCGAAGATCTCCAAGGTCCCTTCCAGCCCCTGACATCCTGTGATTCTAGCATGATCCTTCTTAGAACAATTGGGCTGTTCTGTCATTTTCTTGACTTCTTTCCGTCTTTAATTCTTCTTGTATCAGAAGACTCAAATGGCATCCGGATGTGCAAAAAATGACAGAGGGTAGAATGTGAATAGATACTCCTGGTATCTTAAAGGTGTTTAAAAACAAAAGCTTGATCTGTTATGCTACATGTTTGAGTGTATACATGAGCTTTCTATTTCTAAATTAACACACATTAATTGTCACTGAAAGATTTAGACTGAAGTTGAATTAAAACTGTACTAACCTTACACTTGATATGAGAAATTTAAAATTCTTTTTAATCTGGTGTATTTAAACCCTTTACTCTTAAGTACTTGTGCTATATTAACTTCCCCATTTAGAGGGAGGAGGCCCTTGCAAAATACATTTGAACTTAGGCTGCTCTACTTAAAATTTAGAGAACTGTAGACAGGAATGGTCTTCAGCAATCGCTGGACAGTGTTATATGCCTTTACAGGATCAGCTGAAAAGAGGAATTCCGCATAGTGGTAACCAACCTCAAGACTACCAGTACAGTAAGTAAGCTAGGAATGAATGAATGTAAACTGCTCTGAGCATATATATATATATATATACACATACACACACACACACCAGCCTGACTTGATCATGCAGTCTTGACTATACTAACTTTATTTTACCAAAAATTAAACATAATAGAACATATTAGAGCTTATATGTTTTGTATGCTGGACTATCTTAATTTTTGGTAAGTATTGTATTCTGATTCTGTGCATCTTGAGTATACCTGTTATCAGTACAAAGTGTCAGGTGGTGGAAATATTTCCATGCTTTATTTATAAACATAAAATTGATCTCAGGGTTTTTTTATCTTTAAGTTTTTAGACCAGTATCAGCCTCTGCAAGACTGTATATCAATCCATACACAGAAGTAGAACTAAAAACTCCCAAGATTGACTGTAATGTAGAAGTACAGAGAATTGTAATTGAATTCACTAAGCCTCAGGTAAGTTGACTTGGTATCTGTTATCACCCAGTTTAGAGTCTGTGATGAACTTTAGGATTTTTTTGTTAGAAAATATTTTTCTTCAGGAATTTTCTGTTAATATGAAAGTAGACTGTTTAAACTGTTTAGCAGTAACTGCGGAGAAAAGTGTAGGAGCATTTTACCTTTGTGTAACAGTTATTTCCTGGTAATAGATCCTGATGCCCTTCCTGATCCAGTTACTTGGGGACCCTCTGGGGACCATCTGATCTGTATTCAGCCCTTGCAGTATCATTCCTTTCACATGGAGAATGAAATCATTCTTATAAGTAGCCCTTTTCTTAAAAACTGTAAGCCAGCATTACAACTGCAGAGATGCCAAAATACAAACAAGAGTGAGAATCAATGGAGTATGCTGGCTTTGGCACAAAGCCTGCTTAAGTATCAAGGAACTTGTTCAGATCGCTCCCCAGCAATATTAGTTTCATTTTTTCAGTGACAATTCACAGTTAGTTTGCTAGATAGCTTTTTAGCCTTTGTTGGCATCAGAGCATAATCTGATTTTAGAATAGTACCAATGAGGTTAATCAATGCAAAGGCATCTCCAAAGTTGGGGTAACTGTATTGACAATTGAATTTGAATTGAATATTGAATTGAATTTGTCCACTTTTACATACTAATGAAAATGCATAGGCTTAAATTTTGGAATAATTTGGGGAATATTGAAGGCCATGTACTTAAAGCACTGCATGTAACAAAGTGTGAATGTCTGCTGAGAAGCTTGTTTTTCTGTGTTTAGTACCTTAGCATGATAGACCTTCTGGAGTCCATAGATTACATGGTTCGCAATGCACCATACAGAAGATTTAGGCCAAATGTATCTCTTCATAAAAATGCTGGACAATGGTAAGCTGTGTATGTTCATGCATTCTTTGGGAGATATCGGAGTCCTCTCCAGTCTCCTTTGTAGTTAAATGTGTTCTAGTTTAAAACTAAATTTATCATTCTGACTTCTGGAGAGCTTTGCTTAGCCAAATAGAAAGGGTTTGAAGCAGAGAATATGTAAAAGAACCAAGTGATGAAAACCTGACTTGCAAAGCGAACCATTATCTTCAAAGTATGTGAACGAAATGCCAGTGTTCTCTCTAGGATGTAATTTTAGAAAGACAAAGGAAAGAAGTAGCAAATGTATTACAATGGGAACATGTATGTCAACTGTTATTTTTTAAAGGTTTTCTGAGCTGATAAAAAAACTCCACAAAAATATCTAAGCACTTAATGCTATTGCAGCCCAAATTTGCAAACAGGCAGAAGTCAATAGAGAATGGAGAGTAATAGTTCTTCAGGCATTAAATATAAGCCCTCAATTCCTTTTTCAAAAGATACGTTGAAAGCATTGAAGTTTATCTAAACCAAGTTGCTCAAGCGATAAGGGGTAAACAAATGGTTTGCATATTAATAAACTATCCCTGAACTTTTGTAGTACGCAAATAAAATGGAAAGTTGGTCAAAAGTGTGGAACTATTGCAGGTGGAAATATGCAGGTAACAGTGTTCTTGAAGTTCACATCAGAAGACATACTCGAATGTGGTCATGGAGTAACATCAAACAACATAGACAGCTTCTGAAGAGTTACAAAAATATATATAAGGACAAGCTGATGCAGAGTAAACAATCAGAAGAAACACAGAGGCAAATTCAGGTATGTGTTTTTTCTCTTTGGAGAAAGCATATTTTGATCCATTAAGTAATTCTTTAAATATACGTGTCTGTAATCAAGGTTGGTGCTTTTACAAGAGCATGAGTTCTGTGGAAATACTGTTTCAATCTCAACTTTAGTGTAAACTGTTGTGGAAAGAAAGAAATTGCTAGTAAAGTGCCACTTAACTCCTTTCTGGTTGAGGAATAATGAGCTTGGATGCATTTAATGAAGTACAAGACTAATCTACTTGAAAAAAAAATTAAAAATTAGACATCGGGTTTCATCTTCTAGTGAATTTTTGAGGATTTACCCTTGAAAGAAAGGAGCAGGTCTAGAGAGAAATCAGAGTGTAAATACTAAGGAGCTTGGAAAGATGTTCTAGTGTTGAGTCTTTCCTAAATATGTTTCAGAGGCAAATGATTTCATCATACATTTTTACAGGACCTGGAAAGAAAGCTTGATGTCTTCAATATAATTTTAGCAAGACAACAAGCACAAGTTGAGGTAAGAATTAATTTTATTCAGTAATACTGTATCACTTCAAATAGAATGGTTTGGTCATGAGAGTATCTTGAAAAAACTGGTACTGATGAGCATGATAGGATGGGAAGATGAAATATGAGTTTCCAGTTCTTCCAGGACAAGTAAATCAATTTCCAAGCTGGAAGCCATATCCAAAAATCAGTGTGTGTGTGCACAGCATTGGTGCTACCTACCTTGTATTGTTGAGGCAATTGTCTAAGGGTGGTGATTTTAATCATTCTCTTCTTCCTTTGACTCATGTTATTTCATGGTTCTGCAGCTGTTCCCATCTTACCTATAGTTTTAGATACCCTGGTTGTAGGGGACAGCCAATCTAATTAAAAGGCAACTCTGAGAATTATTAAAACGTGGATGAAGTCTCTAGCTGCATTTTATTTTCAGAATAATTTGTGACACTTAAGAAGGAATTGCATGTTACCTGCAGATACAACATTGTGAAAATCTTGTAAGAATAAAAACACCCAGCACACTAAGGGCAACGTCAGTCTTGTGAGAAGTATGCTACTGGTAGCTATCTTCCTAACATGAAAATTAACCTCTGTAGTTGCATATAATTATTGTTCACAACAGTGTAGCCTCAGTGTTTGTCTCTGCATCTGGAATGTATGTAAAATGAAAAAATAATAATGATGATTCTTATTTTTGGGATGGTTTTGGTCAGACCCTTCTTTTAGAAAATGACAAGTGAAAGCCTAAGTAAAAATTAAGTTTTAAATAGATGTAATGGTACAGGATCAGTCTTGAGGTTTGTTATTCATGGATTTAAGGAATGTAATTGATTGTTGTATCCTCTTAAATACTGACTTTTCATCTGGTTCCTGCTACTTTGTAGTCTAACTTGTAATGAATTGTGTATATAAAGGCCATCCCAAGTAGAAGTGACACATGTTTGTTGCCACACACACCCTTGCATGTGCCCACACACCTGTGCTCCCCCACCCCAGTCTTCTTTTTGCTGCTCTTTGGTGAGTCCAAGTGCTCTTAAACCCTTGTGGATGATGGTGCTGTCCATCAGTTAAATGTTTGACATGCATGCATACAAGCATTATTTAAAGGAAAACAAAATATATAGCAATTTATTAATATATTCTAATGCCTGGTTTGTAGACAATAAGATCAGGACAAAAACTACCTAAGAAGAAGACCACTGAAGTAGAAAAAAAAAGTGGAGGATGGTTTGGTTTCTGGGGTAAAAGAGAATCTAGAAAAAAGGAAGATGAAGAATCACCTGTTCCTGAAAGTAGGTGGAGACTGTAATTCACTAGCTTCTATAGAGACTTTATGTTTTTATATATATTAAGAAAGAATTTATAGTATGTTTTGCTTTCTGCTTTTCAGAGGGAGAGAATGACATAAACCGTGCAATGAAGTATTGATCTGTTTAGTAGTATTACTTACTGTTGATGAAAATTGAGTTGGAAAATAAGGCATACCTTAGTAAAGAGAAGAGTATGAAGCTTAAAGCTGTAGTGTAACAGGTGATGATTGGAATACTATATTCTGGTGATTTGCTGTCTGGACCAGAGATTAGTTCTAATAGTACTCCTCAAAGCTATTTTCATAATTTGGAATTATGGGTAATCTTGTAACATAAATTATATTAATTTCTTTGCTATGTATGTAACATAATCTACACAGAAGTAGTCTTCATATATTATGTTACAATCTGGAACTTAGTGCAGTATGAAGAAACAAATAAATGCATCAGGAACTGAAGTACAGTAGAAAACAAACAGGAAGAAAAATGGTTGTCCTTACTAATTAAAGTACAAATTTTTGTGGTTTTTGCCTTCTAGGTATTGATGAACTAATGACACCAGAAGAGAAAGCTAAGCTTTTTACTGCTATTGGATATAGTGATAGCTCACATCACCTTTCCTTACCAAAGCAGGTAAGCAACTTCTTACAGGGATGGGTTAAAAAAAAACTAAAAAACAAACAACAACCAAATAAAACAACAGAACACCTCCAAAAACCCAACCCAAAATGCAACCAAACACAAAACCTCCTTCATGATGCATGGTAGCGTTAATATAAGCAGTAGAGTGTATGTAGTACAAGTCAAATCTATGTTGAATGTACAAAGAAGATGGAAAACCCAGTAATTATTAAAATACCAAGAATGGCTGTTGTTTCTTTAGTGGTGGTGTGCTTTGTGCACAACACTAATCTGAAGTGATTTAGAAACAACAGAATCTGGACAATAGATGTCTATAGAGAGTACAGAAAGCTAACTGTAAATGAAAAAAGATTCCACGATAACTCTTTCATTGCATCTACCCCTGGTTATTGTGGTGAAAAGTAAATTAATCTGTATGTATTTTGACTTTTTTTTTTGTTTCTGACAATGGAATAGTTATAATTCTTAGAGGTGCTTTTGTTAGAAGTATTATGTTATGTGGGGATTGAGAGCACCCTCAGTAAGTTTGCTGACACCACCAAATTGTGTGGGAGTGTTGATCTGCTTGAGGGCAGGAAGGCTCTACAGAAGGACCTGGACAGGTTGGATCGATGGGCCAAGGCCAGTTGTGTGAGGTACAACAAGGCCAAGCGCTGGGTCCTGCATTTCAGTCACAACAACCCCAGGCAGTGCTACAAGCTTGGGGAAGAGTGGCTGGAAAGCTGCCCATCAGAAAAGGACCTGGGGTTGCTGGTGGACAGCTGGCTTAATATGAGTCAGCAGTGGGCCCAGGCAGCCAAGAAGGCCACCAAGATCCTGGCTTGTATCAGAAATATTGTGGTCAGCAGAAGGGAAGTTTTTGTACCCTTGTACTCAGCACTTGTGAGGCCCCTCATTATAGGAAAGACATTGAGATGCTGGAACATGTCCAGAGGAGAGCTACAAAGCTCATGAGGGGTTTAGAGAACAAGTTGTATGAGGCGAGGCTGAGGGAGCAGGGTATGTTTAGTTTGCAGGAGTCTGAGGGGGGACCTCATTGCCTGCTACAGCTGCCTCAAAGGAGGTTGTAGAGAGGTGGGTTTTGGCCTCGTCTCCTTAGTAACTACTGACAGAACCAGAGGAAATGGTCTGAAGTTGCGGCAGGGGAGGTTTAGATTAGATATTAGAAAGAAATTCTTCACAGAGTAAAGAGTGGTGAGGCACTGGAATAGCCTTCCCAGGGAGGTGGTTGAGTCACCATCCCTGAAGGCATTTTAAGAAATGGGTAGACCTGGTGCTTCAGGACATGCTCTAGTGGCAGGCATGTAGGGGGTTATTTTGCGGTTTTGAAGCCGTGTTTGATCAGGGTATTTAGATGTTTGGGGTGGGTTTTTTTGTTATGGGTATGGTTGGACTCAGTGATCTAGGACCCTGCGCCAGGGGGCGGGTCGTGGGCGGGCCACGCCCTGTCGTGACGCGGATGGAGGCGGGGCACGGGAGCGGAGGGGACAGATCCTTTCAACCATGAATATTCTGTGATTCTGTGTTACATTTCGATTTAAATGTTTGTCCTAATTAATGTTAGGAAATTTCAATTGAAGTTTTTGTTGTTTTGTTTTGTTTTGTTTTTTCCTACCACACAAAGTGTAAGGTTAAAAAAAAAAAAAAGCCCAAACATTTTAGTGACAGATATTTTTTGTTTTGTAGAGCAAAGTAAGAGAAAACTTTACAGGTATAGTATTCTTGAGAGGGCTTATAAGAAGAAAGCAGGCAAATAAAAAAAAAAATGTGAAATGCCAGGGTTTCTGTGAACACTATTATACTGTTTTAAATCTTGATGTGACTGATGGTTCTGCTTGAGGTTGCTCATCACAGAAACACTTTTTTACATCAGGACTGTTTCATGATGCGCGGTCTTCATAATTCCATCAACTCATTACATTCAGATGATCTCAGATGATTACATTTCAGATATCTTCCTTGCTCTCTACTGAGTGTAGTTTAGCTATGCTGGCTTTCATGGTTTCAAAAAAACTTTCCCAAGTCCTGAGAAAGGATACAGGCCATGTCTGCTCTGCATTTGTTTAAATACAATAATTTATGTTAAGGAAATGACTGATTAAGGTTTGAAAGTAAGTAAAGACTATACTTTGCTTTCTACATAGGGATGTGTTTCTTACCCTAGTTGACTGGGATAGTTTTAAATACCACATTTTGTTGAACTTTTTGAAATTAGGATCTCTGAAAAAATATTGATATCAAAATGACTAATTTCATTTTTCTCTGTCCTTCTCACTAGTATGTTGCCCATGTTGTGACTCTGAAGCTGTTAAGCACTTCTTTTACAATTAAAGAAGACAAGAATGCGGCAGAAACTCTTAAAGTACAGATAATTGATCTGAGTACCAAAATATCACAGCGCCCAGGAGCACAGGCCATTAAGTAATTGGATTGGTATTTCTTTTTTGTAGAAACATCTTCCTCTACCCCAGCCTCCAGCTTTTAAAATCTTTTCTTGGCTACTTCATTATGTTGCATATTGACTTTTAAATTCGTAGGCACTTTGCAATTGCAATTTAAAAAGTTAGTCACATAATTTAGTGAATAGTATAGAAGGGAATGAAGAAAGGAAGACTTATTTGTTAGCCTTCGTAAACAATAACAAACTCTTTCTCGAATCCAAATGTTCAAGTGCTGAATAGTACTTCTGGGAAATGATAGCTAAGCAGTGTGAAATGGTCTGGCTAACACACCCCAGCTAAGCTACTTAATGTGTTGCTTCCTACAGAAAGAAAAAACTACATCTGCTATGGGTAGGAGATTAACCAGCATGTGTGAAACAGAGTCCTTCCTGTGCTTTAAAGAGGGGTCACACCAGAAATACTGAACGCAAATTGTTAGTTTATACAGTGAATGTATAAAATGTTCGGTGTCTGGAAAATGAGCCTGTGCATTTTTTATGCTTTCAGTTCAGTTTCTTTGTGTTCTGCATAAGGTCACCAGCTCAGCTGCTAAACACGCATTTGGGAATGTGAAAGGTGCAAGCTAAATGCACGAAAATTAAAAGCTTTGAGAATATTTTACATAAATGCATGCCATATAATTTAATTGACGAGACTGAAATGGTAGAACTGATACTTTTGTTGATCTTAAATTTCTGGAAAAATGTAGTTCAGTTATCTCAGTGGAGTCAGGTTTGTGACAGTGATGAAGACCAAATTGTGTTGCCTTCCAAAGTCAGGGATTTCAATGGTGGAGACCCAGGACCTGAAAATGAGTTTTATATCTAATAGGTACTTCTAAGGATAAAAGAAGTTTGTGTGATTTGGTGGTGTTCAACATGGCTTTCGTGCAGAGGCATTTTTCCACTGATTTTGTTAACACTTTTGTCAAGGAAGCTGTCAGTAAAAAATACGTGTTTGCACCAAAACAAGTCCATAACCGATTTTGAAATCAGTAGATATCAGTTAACATTCCTCCTTTTTCACTTGTAACATAAGTATTCTGCCCTTCTTTTATCTTGCAGTGGTGGTTCTTAATAAACACGAGCCAAAAGTTATATTTGGTTCACCTTGTGGATAACAGATAGTAAAAATAAAATACCACACGTATTGCTGTGAACAATTTGACTCCTATTTATTTTTCTATTTTATTAACATAAGAATTTCTTAACCATGTGGTATGTTAGTCCTGTGAAGCTAATCATATTTGGCTTTATCAAAGGCTTTTATTTCTTGCCTGTCTTTCCTAGATGTTACTGTGTTCTGTATTCTAATTATATTTAACTATCCATCATCTTTAGGGTTGAAGCCAAGCTTGAAAACTGGTATGTTACAGGCCTGAAACAAGAAAACATTGTACCATCTCTTGTGGCTTCCATAGGGGATAGCAAATCTTCTCTACTTAAGATAGAGTTTAATGTTAACCCAGAGGATAGTACTGCTGACCAGAGTCTTACTATTGAATCCCAGCCTGTGGAAATTAAGTATGATGCAGTGAGTAGTAACCAAAGCTCTTACTTCATTTTCTAATACTTCTTTCTCTGCTGTTATTCTCTTTGCTCTGTCAAAACTTATTTCTGAGTCTACTGAGTGATTTCTGTGTATATTGATAGTTATTTGTCTCTTTTTTATTCTTTTATTTTGTTTGATTGCTTTTGTTTGATTGCTTTTGTTTGTTTTTGTTTGATTTTATTTTAAAGAGAACAATAAATGCAATGGTAGAATTCTTTCAGACAAGTAAGGGAATGGATCTTGAAAAATTAACATCAGCCACATTAATGAAGCTGGAAGAAATCAAGGAAAGAACTGCTACAGGTAAGAATAGAAAATCTCACTTGAGGTGAATTTTAGGATGTCTTAAAACATTTCAACATAATTTTCTGGACAACTTTGGTTGTTTTGATTGCTGACCAAATAGGGTTAGGGTTTTTTTTCCTTTAATTTTTTAGTTGGAGGATTAGTGGATGATTTATGGAAAGGAGTGTTGAGTTTTGCAAAGGTTACTGATTTCTTGCCAAACTAAGTCTTTACTTAAGATGCATTATCTTTCAGATAGATAGTATCTCTTTTTATATGTTGACCATCAGAAATGTTTCACTTGTGAATAGCATATCAATTTTCATGTCCCATCCTTTTTATTTAAGGATTAGTTCATATTATCGAAATGCGGAAAGTCCTTGAGTTGAAGATTAATCTGAAACCTTCCTACCTTGTGGTTCCACAGACTGGTTTCTACCATGAAAAATCAGATTTGCTGATTTTGGACTTCGGTACATTTCAGGTATATAAATGATCTCTCTTAGAAACTCAGAGGAAGAAAATATTATTTTCTCTTAACATAGGTGTCCTATGAAACAATCTTGTTTTCAGAAGATAGATGATCGTCTGTGTGAATGTGTTTTAGCTCACTGTATTTCTTGCCAAACAGATCAGACTGCTGACACAAATTTATGTTCAGAGCTGTTGTCTTTGACATACTTGTCATACTTGTTAATGTCTCTAGAAACATTTTCATTTTGAAATCATGAATAGTAATAGCTTAACATTTAATATTTTTAATTTCTTCAGAAAAACATTTGACCTTCTGTTTCCTTTTTTTGTATAAGGATAGCCTGCTATTGGTGGAAGAGACTATGATTTTTATTTTGGATTTTGACAGCTGATTCACTTCTTCCTGTAAAATTGAAAGCTTACAATAATTTAACTTGATTTTAGCTGGCTGAATACTTATTTTAGTTGTACTCCAGTAGTAAACTTGTAAACTAATAAGAAAAACTTTTTTTGCATAACTTGAATGAAGTGGATTGATGGAAATACCAAATAAGGTTTACTTATTCTTGCTAAGTCAAGTGTGCAATGAATTAAGATCTGTGTAAAGAGTCCCAATGTCAATCCTGAACTCCTATGAATTATCGTTTTCATGTTCACTAGAATTAAAAGCACATGTAAGATGTAGATTTAACTTTATCTTGTCCTTTATCTGTTTAGCTGAACAGTATAAATCAAGGCAGTAATCAAGCGTCTAGCTTTGCATCTTTAGAGGAGATTATGGACAAAGCTTATGACAAGTTTGATGTGGAAATAAAAAATGTGCAACTTCTTTTTGGAAGAACAGGTAACAAAGCAACATAGCTATTTACTCAAAAGATTTATGATGGCTACATACCTGTAATAAATATGTTTTTTAAAGGAAAAAAGGCAAATCAAAATTAAAATATAGTTTATAATACATATGTCTGGTTTTAAACTGTGAAAGAACATGTGTTAGTTTTCCCTCAAACAGCTGCTTGCTTTTTGTTTGGGCTTATGTACCACCTCTTTACTTTGTCAGCAAACAATGTAAATGCATAGAACTACGATGTTTTCCATGATCTGCAGGAAAATACAGCTAAAATTTGCCTTAAATATTTAATTTGAACTTAATTTTGTATAGTCAAGTCAAGATAATGCTAGGTTACTGTTTTATATTTATCGATGTATCTAATTTTTTTTTAGGAGTCTATGTTAAGATAGATCTTTTAGTGTAGAATTGGGCTTGAGGCTGCTATGGCAATAATAATGTTAAGAGCTGTTTAAAGTGGACTCAAAAGTTCTTAAAATACTTCACCGAAATTAATCTAGTTTTCTTTCCTTGGTGAGTAGGTTCTTTTTACTTTACTAGTGATGCCATTTGATTACTTTAATGATACCTTAATTAAAGCAATTAGCAAGCCATGTTTTTTCATCTAATTTTACTGAATGTTTGCAGGTGAAGACTGGAAGAAGGCTCGTTTTCAACATCCATCAACTTTGCACATTTTACAACCTATGGATATTAATGTACAGCTGGCAAAATCGATGGTGGAAAAAGATACCAGGATGCCCAAGTAATTTATTAGTATTGAAAGACTTTCTTTTTAATTACTGTGTACTTACAGAAAAGAAAACTTTATTTTTCCCAAAGGTTGAATTCACTTTATAATTTTAAAGTATTAACTGAAAAGTATTCAACTACTTTTTATGAAGTCTTTTGTGACTAGTAATTCCATGGTCACTTTCACTGGTTACAAACTATATGGTATCAGCTAAGCCTAAAACCTGTCTTTAATGCAGAATCACTATCTTTACTGTGATGTAATCTTTATATATGAATATAGATATTGATAAGTTTTAAATCAAGTATTTGCATGTATTCTTTTGTGTTGGAGTTTAATAACCTTTATTTAAAAAAAAAAGGTTTAAAGTATCAGGAGAACTTCCTTTGGTGCACATCAGACTCTCTGACCAGAAAATCAAGGCAATTTTTGATCTGATTGATAGCATTCCATTGCCTCAGAAGTCATCTGTGTCAATTCCAAGCATGAAGGTAAGTTATGTATAACTAAGAAAATGAAGAAAAAAGAAAAAAAAGGCATCACTTAATTGATTATTGTGTGTGTGAATTTACACTAATGTCTGTGGTTTTTTTTTCACTTAAGAGTTATGTTGCCAATCAGTGTTATGCAAAATGTCTTCATTATGAGTTACCAGCAGAACATGCTGGGGTTACTCAAACAAAGCTAGCTTAGACATGGTCATTATTCTGCTATTTTGGTGTAAGTACTGTCAAAACTGACTTTTCTAAGTAATATGAGCAAGACAAGGTGAAACATGCATCATCAATAGAAAATATGGCTGAACATATGATACACAAACTTGAAAATAGTGAAATTTTTTTCCACTCTCCAGGTACCGGCTATTCCCACAATTCCTGTTGTTAGTAAAGGATTATGTAATACATCCCAGTTGTTAGCAGAAATAGTGTCAGGTAAGAAACTACAGGTATGCTTTTATAAAAGCAGAAGGCCATAACTTGTGGAATAGTTAATATTTTCAGGCTGCTGTTGATCTTAAATTGTGTTATAAGGACAATAGAGATGAGTATGATTGATCAGTCATTTCAAGTCAGAGAAAGAATATTTGATTAAGATGCTGGTGTTACCTAAGAGTAATAAACTTACTTTTTTAAAAAAAGAAAACCTACTTTTTTGGGATTAAGTAATGTTTTCCATAACATCTTCCAATATGAGTTAGCTATTAGTAGTAACTGTACTAGGACGTTATTAGCAAACAAATTTAAATATCTGTCTGTCACAAGAGATCTTTTTAGCAGACACTATTGAGCAACTTGTTGTTTCAGAATTGACATAAATCCAAAAAATGTATCTGCTGCTGCTGCCACTTTAGGACACAGTTTGATGTGGGCATGTGAAAAACATGAGTAATGTGTCTAAAGGATGTATATGCTTGCATTAAGCAGCCAACATGTTGCAAAAACAGACTGTTAGAAACATTATGTATACTGTCCTGAGTGTTTTGCATTAGCAAAGCCCTCCTTTTCCTGAAAATGCAGAATTAAAATAACAAATTACAAATTACAGTATAGACACTATGGGTTTGAGCATGCACTTCTATGACTGTTCTAGAGAAAAAGCTTTTCTGTAGTGGAAGCTGGGAAACTTGTTCCTGGAGCTTACTTTATAACTTGTTTTCCTTATGTGTGTTCTTGTATGTCTAGTAAGACATCTAAACTTCAGTGTTTTCCTTAATAGGGCTTTAAAATTCACTTTTCATCCAATGGTTAAGAAAGCAGTAGAAATTTTAAAAAGTCTACTTTGTCAGATTGAATTTAAGCTGATCATACAGTTTAAAATCCCTTTAGAATGGGAATGAGAGGGAGGAATATTTACCCCTGTTTCTGGAAGAAGTTTATGAAGGAGGAAATCTCTTCTGTAGACTCTGAAGAAGAATTTTTTGATTTTGAGGAAAGTTCTGAACCAACTGATGGGTCAGTAGCTAAAGAAGAAGTAAGAAATAAGGAGCCTGCTAAAGAGGAACTGACAGATCTTCAGCTGAAGTTTGAAATTAAAGAGGTATGTCTTTCTATTTTTACTTTCTAGGGAACGATTATTAAAAAAAAAATACAAGAACACCACCCAAAAATATTCTGTTACCAATGTTCTCCAGATTGAGTGGATGCAAAAATATGGCCACCAAATGAAAAAATACACATGTATGTATGTAAATTAAACTTATACATACCTCATTTGTGTGTATGTATTGAAACTGGGAAAAAAAAGCCCCTTATTTGAGTATTTTTGGTAGAAAGCAGTAGTGCCAAGTCATAACTTAGGAGTAGAGAGTAGAAAATTTGCACTGGAATAACAAAGTAACAACCCAGGCTGATGATTTGCAAAGAACAAGTCCCAAAATATTTCTGTGATAATTATATCTGTCACCAGCAATCACTTGTTTATTTTTACACTTCAACTTTGTAATAAAAATAATACTTCCAGTAAAAAACAACAAAAAAAAAATTACTGCCTTTTTTCTTTATTGTCCAGAATGGTGAGAACACACGTAAAAAATTGGTATAACTGTGTATTTCTTGCTCACCCAGGTTTTAGTAGAGCTCACCAGGCAAAAAGAAACTGAGGAAATGGTACTGGTATTTGATGTAATGCATCTTGGGACAGAAGCTACCGTGAGAACCTATAATTTAGCAGCTGTATCTTACTTAAAGAAAATAAGCTTGGATTACTATGACATTGGAGGTAATAAGCAATGGAAGAGAAGTGTGTATGTGCTTATGTGGAGAGAGTGCACAAGAGAGCAGTAACTCTAACTAGTAACTGTAGCTCTTTTATCTCTTGTGTTATTTCTTGTGTTGGTCTAGCTTTCCAGTTACAATACTTAATATACAACTGTCTCCTGGCAGTGCCTGTCCCATTAGTTCCGTGGGTAAGATCTGGACTCCCACCATAATGCTTATTAGCTAAATAAGTAGATTAGTACCCAGTCTTTGGATAGAGAAGAACTATGGACTTGCCGTTTTGGACTTAACAAAGAGAAACCGGTTTTTCATGTTTGGTGGTGCAGTGTCTTTTAACAAATAGTACTGAAAGTTAATGCCTATCTTAGAGGCATAAATTCTTTGGTTCTCTGAAAAAATACCAACTACTCTAATTCTTACCCATTTTGTGTGGTATTTTACAGGTAAGAATGCTCCCACTCATCTAATAAGTTCTTCACATAAACCTGGTTTAGACCTTCTGAAGGTGGAATATATCAAGGTATACATAAAGCTTTAAAAAATTGGTTTTGAAGCACTTTTAAGTATTAAACCTACTATTCAGAGGTAGTGGATTATTTTATATCTTTTGAAGAGCACAGTGACTGGTTTGAATTAATATTAACCTTCTTGTGGATTATTATTTTCCAGGCTGACAGAAATGGGCCACACTTTAAGACAATTTTTGATAACACTGAACAGATGATTCAAGTGAGTGCTTGCAGATTTTATTGTTTATTTTCTTTTGATATCCTTGCTTAAAAGGGAGGAATCAGTAAGGGTTATTGGCTTTCCTGTTCTCTCTTGCCCCCCACCCTGGCCTTGCAGCAGGGAGATGTAAAGAGTTAAAATGCACTTGAAAGTTTTTATATAGCTTAATTTAAGAGAAGTCAGGAAAGTCTAGTTAATAGTGAAATCTTTCACCAAGAAAAGGTTCCTGAAGCTGCAGTAGCTGATGACGGTTCTACAACTCCAGTGCTACTGAGGTGGATATACACACTGAGTTGATTGAATTCATGCTATGAGATAGAGCTGATATTAAGAGAACTCAGCTTTCTGTATGTCATCAGGTGTTGCCTTTCAGCTCTTCAGTAGGACTTCTGTGTCTGGAAAAACTGCATTTGGGCTCTTTCCCCCATTTTAAGTCCATTCAATTGGATGACTTCTACTAAACTATACAGCAGGAACTTACCTTTTGGACTCCCTGAGTGGATTTGCTGAGAAATAGCTTTATACTATGTATCTACATAGCAGCAACCTACCACTTACCTGGTCATGTAGCACTGTGTTATTGCAAGAGCATTCAAAAGCAACTCTGTGTTTGACAGAGCTTGAGAAGACCAAATCCAGGTTTAGATTAGACTACCTTACTCTGGGTATACCTCTCTTAGTCATCTAATTAAGTTTTCCAGTTACTGAATGCTTTTTTTCAATGAGTTTTTTGCTTATATAATGCTTCTGAATTTCTTTTGTATAATTTTGCTTTTGTACTGAGCAGGTTATAGGTTAACAGTTACAGCTCTTAGGTGGTTACTAGGTTTTCTTATTTTCTAAGTTAAGCACTGTTTAGCTTTGCAGAAAACTTTTTTCTTTAAAATCTGTTACTGTTAATGTATGCAATTTTTCTTTTTTTAAGAAATTGTTACATTCCATTGGTACTCTTGCACCTCAGTCCTACTTTTATACTTCTAAGTTATTTTTTATTTTTTTTGTCACATGGAGTCTCATATTTTCAACAGGTGGCTTTTTCATCCTTGAACATTCTACTGCATACAGAGGCGCTTATGTCTGCTGTCAGTTTTCTAACAGCTGTTAGTCCATCAGGCGACAAGAGTGATGGAAACACACCAATGGAAGACAAAAAGCAAGATGATGAGACTAGATTGAAGAAAGGTACGGTTCTGTTTGTCAAAATGTTGATTATAGAAGGATGTTGATTCCGGAAGGATGTCTTGCATGCTGGCAAAATGGTCAAATCCAGAAAAATCTGATTAGCTTTATAGCATGGGATGAAGATCAAAACTTATGTGAATGTGGCTCACCAAGTTAGAAGATTGATTTAAAAAAAAACCAAAAACAAACAAAAACCACAACAATAAATGAAACATTAAAATCATAAATGATGTCTTCAGTTGAGCTTTCTATTCTCGTGTTTCATGACCATTTCACAAATAGACTTGCATTTGAGTAAACGAGATTTTGCAAGCTTGAAGGACTCAAGTAGCAGCATGATCTTAGTGTTCATGGTAAATAAAGGAGATAAGTAGTACTTTGATTATACTATGTTATCGGTCTAGGCAATTTAATTATATTTTCTAAGTAGTAGTCAGTCAAATCCTTTGCTAGCCTAATGAAAATATTGCTTTTACTGTAGCACTGAAATAAAAAATTGAATTTATATCAAAAAGCTCAGATGGGAGCAGCTGTACTGTCTTTAAGACGAAGTGCAAAACTCAAGCATCAGATGAGCTGGAAATGAGGTGTCTAGTGAAGAATATTCAGAATAGTTTATAAATGGCTTGGCTTCGAATCTTAAGGCTGAAAAAGAAGCTGCTGCTGTGTACAGTTTTAACAGAGCTCATAAATATTTGAACTCATGGATTAACATTTTGCTACTCATGGTTAGTGAAGATGCAGACCATCAGAGAGGTTGTCTGGCTTCTGGTGTTCTGCCATAGAGAGTTTTTGACAACTTGTGCGTGACTTCACCCCAGCTATAATACTTGCTCTCATAAAATATGAGGTTGGCTGCCTGAAATAGGCTTCCAAGTTTTGCCATTTCTTACAAGGTTCAAGTTCAAGAAAACTTGCTACATTAGTATCTTGGAATAGGAATTACTAGGTAACTTGAAAAAAAAAATCCCTGTTATGTATTGAGTTATTCAATGTTAAATATACTGTTCAATTCATTTTCTCTTAATTTAAAATAAGTAAAAATTGCTCTGATATTCATCACCAGATGGGAGTAGTATCAGGTACAGAACTATGAGCAAATGCTGACATGTTTTACTCTTATCAGTAGAGTTGCCTTCAGAGCTAGAATCGTTGCTCTAAGAGGGGATGTTACAAACTTAGTCATGACAGTGCTGATAAAAGAAACTACAGGAGATAGAATTTCCTCTGTACTCAGCTTTGGTGAGACTGCACCTTGAATACTGTGTCCAGTTTGGGCCCCTCTCCACAGGAAGGACATTGAGGTGCTGGAGAGGGTATAGAGGCAGCCACCAAGCTAGTAAAGGGTTTGGAGCATGTCTCTTATGAGTAAAGGCTGAAGGATCTGAGTCTGTTTAGCCTGAGAAAAGAAGGCTGAGGGGAGACCTTATTGCTCTCTACAGCTACCTGAAGGGAAGCTGTAGTGAGGTGGGAGTTGGTGTGTTCTCCCTGGTGACAAGTGATAGAACAAGAAGAAATGGCCTGAAGTTGAACCAGGGTAAGTTCAGGCTGAATATTAGGAAGAACTTCTTTACTGAAAGGGTTGTTGGGCAATGGAATAGCCTGCCCAGGGAGGTGGTGGAGTCACCATCTTTGGAGGTGTTTAAGAGCCAGGTAGGTATTTTGCTTAGTTTGTTCAGTGGTTTGGATAGGGCTAGGAGTAAGGTTGGACTTGATGATCTTGGAGGTCTCTTCCAGACGGAATGATAATCTGATTCTACATCATCTGAATGTAAAAAAAAAAAAAACCAAACCAAAAACCTATGTGAAAACAACTCTCTAATACAACTCCTGAGAGTAAGCGGAAGTATTAATTATGCATGTCTTGAAAATCCCCTCATTATTTCTAGTGGCTGCACCTTCCAAGGCTAAGGATGTCTTTGACTTCAAGCTTTTTGCCAAGCTGGATGCCTTCTGTTTAAATATTTGTGATGAAAAAAAGAATATTGCGGAGATCAAGATACAAGGTATTAAATTCTTTTCTAGGAGTAAGCAATCTCATAGTTTAGTTTCAAAGTAACTGCTGTTAATTGAGCTAAAGCATATTTAAGGTATACATTTTCAACATCTGACTTTTATTTGCTATCTGTACAAACAGCTTTTGTGATACTTTTTTCCAAGTCAGTTTTCTAGTCTGCCGTTATGTTTTGGTCTCCAGCTAGAAAAGCACAATATATTATTCTACGGGTTTGTGTTTTGATGGGGTTTGATTATGGGTGTTTTTTTGTGTTATACTAAGCTTTGGATATTTTTGCTGCTATACCAAATTATTTAGGTTAAAAAACAAAACCACAAACCCTTAAAAGTGTTATTTGGTTTTGAACTTTTAGAATTCGTTTGGCTTTCTTGTGTGTAGGTTGATGGTTTTGGTTTTGTTTGTTTTGTTTTCTGTGGTGTGTTGTGTTTTTCTTTTGTTTTGATATTTTGTGTGTGTGTTTTTTTTGTGTTTATTTGTTTTGGTGGCGGTTTTTGTGTGTTTGTTTTCTTTCTTTTTTTTTTTTTTTTGTTGGTGTGTTTTTGTTTTTGTTTTTTTTTTTACTATTCAGGTTATCAATAATATTGTGTGAGTGAGAGAGGAGGGTTGCTTTCACTTCAAAGTTTGGCTATAGCTGCCAAAACTCTCTTAGTATGATTATTTAAGAATGTAAGATACACAAGAATATGTAACAGTTTATAAAAAGGCTCCTGCTTGTGCCCATCTGTAAATCATATGATGTATTCACACAAGATTTTGTACACAAAGATGTTGTATTCAAATACGGTATAGCAACATCTTTTTTTGATAGAAAGTCTTAGTGAAGTAACAATAGCTAGCCTATTGAGAGATAAATGATTGTTTGAATATTTTTCTATGAATAGTAGTTAATCTTTCCAGGGGTGATTGATATTGGGACAGTACATATTAGAAAGCTTTCTATTTTGTTTTGTTCAAAACTGTAAGACAGTCATGTTCTCAGAGTTTAGTAACAGACAACATAGTGCATGTACTTGGGTTTGAACTCCAGACAATATATTTATCTTATGTGTCTGACTGATAAAGTGCAAAAAGTCTCTATTTCCAGAACTTAAAATACTTTTTTTCAATTTTAGAGAAGTTATGGTAGTTGGGGAATTCTAATTATTCTGATTTGGATACAGGGAGACTAAAATGCTATGAGTGCCATGAAAAGGTCACTTACAGTCCCTTCAATAAGGGATGTACCAAGTTACTTTTGTTGGGAAACAAAATAAGGAGGGGAGAATAAAGTGTGATTAGGTATTGTTTCTGTCTTTTAAAAATCTTCATTGAATTTTACAAACAAGTAATGAAATAATTGTTGCAATGTATAATTACTGTAGCTTTTCTAATCTTCCCTACTGGTGGTGTGTATTTCCATAATGAAAATGAGTGTTACTACTTATGAAATGCTACTCTTTCTGTCTTTATACTTTAAAGGTCTTGACTCATCTCTTCTCCTTCAACCAAGTCACATTGTGGTCTTTGCCCGACTTAAAGACATAGTCGTCACAGATGTTGATTCAAGGACCCTTCATAAAAAAGTACTGAACTACAAGACTTTAAGTTTTACTTGATTCTTGGTTAGTTTTGTGTGTATAAAAGTGGAATGTAATACATATTGTTATCCCACTCTTTTAAAAATATTTGATTTGTCATGAATACCTCTTTGCTTTACAATGTATCTTATATAAAGAGTTTTCATATTAGAAGGATACATGTCCAAAAAGATTTAGAAAATCAAAATTAATCTAATTTGTACGTCTTATAGGCTCATGATGTATTTAGCTCTTCTTTGTGTTAGTACCTTTATAGAAGCTGCTAATACTTGGCACATACTGTTTCTCTCTTTCTAGGCTGTGTCTATAGTAGGAGATGAAGTTTTCAGTTTTAATTTGACATTAGATCCATATGCTACTGAGGGAGAAGCCTACACTGACATGTCAAAAGTGGATGGTACTGTATCTTTGAAAGTAGGCTGTATTCAAATAGTATATCTTCACAAATTTCTCATGTCTCTTCTGGTAAGTCATTTTGTTTTTCCTTTGTATGTTTCAGCTGTGTTCTCAGATTAGTTTTCCTTAGTCCTCAGTACAGGTGGGAATTTAAGTTTCTGAAAGAGAAAGGCTAGTCTTAATTTTTCATGCGTACTAGTAGAAAGCTTTAAGTAAGCTTTCAACTGCTGCCCTCTTCACCCTGGCAAAAACTGAGTTCATGGCAAACTTGGCTAACTTAAGAGGCAAAATTTTTTGCAAGGTGCTATGAAGGCTGCAAATTAATCACTGTAAATATTTGTATCTTTGTCAAATATCCTGATGTTGGCTCTTTTGATAAAGTACTCATGGGCTTTCTGTCATCTGCTGCTGGCTTTAATAGGAGTTAGTGTTCAGTGGGGGCTAAGAGGAGCTCTAAAATAATGTGTCCCCAAAAGCTAATGAGATAAAGCAATCTGGTAGCTAATAAAGGCAGAAAAAGTAGAGATGGGTTGAAGTGAGTGGATTGTACTAGGTAGTATGTTTTTGATTCTCTATTAAAGGTCATGACAGAAGGCCCTCAGTTGTCTTTCCTCAGGGAAGATTTAACATGGTAGGCAACAGAATTGGTGGTTGATGTTGGTTGTGACTGATGTAAAATGACAGAGTAATTCATATTGGAGAGCTGTTATAAATATTTCTTTTTTCAATTGTTTATTCTAGACCTTCTTGAACAACTTTCAGACAGCTAAGGAGGCACTGAGTGCTGCTACAGTCCAAGCTGCAGAAAAGGCTGCTACCAGTGTAAAAGACCTGGCTCAGAGGAGTTTTCGTCTTGCAATGGATGTTGACTTAAAAGCACCAGTTATAGTCATTCCTCAGTCCTCAGTGTCTTCCAATGTTATAGTAATAGATCTTGGATTGATTAAGGTTCAGAATCAGTTTAGCTTGGTGTCTTCAGAAGGCAGTTCACTCCCTCCAGTCATTGATAAAATGGATGTGCAGCTGACAAAGCTGAAACTGTCTAGGTAAAGTGTACTTTAAGGAATGCCTTAGCTAAGTGGTAATACTAATACTCTATAGGATATTACTCTACTTTTGCTTAGAAACCATGGTTGGTGACTGTCAAATAGTTAGTGTTAAAAATACTAATCTTTTATCTTAAAAGCAAATAAATCAGTAGTAAAATAAAACAGTGTCCTGCTCAGGAAGCTGTTTAAACCTAATAAGATAGTAAATTTCAGGTTTTAAGCTGCTACTTTGAAAATGTAACATATGACTTGACTTCTAACTTCCCCACCATTTGGTTTGTGTGTGTTGTTTGTTTTAAGGACCACTGTGGAGACAGGTTTGTCACATCCAGACGTTCAGATACTTCACCCTATTAATTTAAGCCTTTCTGTGAAACGAAACTTGTCTGCAGCTTGGTTTCACAAATTACCAGTATTGGAGATCAGTGGGCATTTGGATGCAATGAATGTAAGTCTTGTGAAAAGAAGGTGGTGAGAAGCTTGTGACAATACTTAATGTGACTAACCTTTTTGTTATTTCTGGACACAAAGGTGCAACAAGCTGCAAATACTTAGTAGTTGTAGAGTGAGTTTTCAGGGATGTCAACAGAGTTTAAGATACCTGTGTGAATTGTAGACATTGGAAAGTGTTATACAGCACCCAAACTGCTGTGTACAATTATTAAAAGTTAAAGAGAAAGCTGAAGAGTATGTTAAGGAGTCTTGTTGATTCTCTGCGATAAGGTAGGACCAACTTAAATGTTTCTGTGACCAGTTGTCCGAGTGAGTCTCTTCAGCTTTTTTTTTTTTTTTTTAATTTGAAGTAGACTCTTCTTGAGGGGGATTACAATTTATGCAACTATTTGTTTTAGAAGCTCCCATTCCATTACGTCCTATCTCTCTTGTATGACCTCAAGATAGCTGGGTTTTTTTGTGGCAATGTATATACTGTGAAAGAAAATTTATCATGTACATCTTGGGTGCAACTGGAATTCAAATATCATGGGGAAGCATGTAATTTACAGGAAGGTATTAAAAGGATAGACATGCTAAATAAAGGCTGCAATATATATTAATACAGCTTTAGAAGTCATAATCCTCTTCAGTCTCCTAATGCCTTAACAATAAGCTTTAATTATAATTTAATAATAAAATAATTATGTTGTGTTATATAAAGGAAAACATTGCTGACAAAACCCTGTAAATAAGCACTCTTCCTGACAGGAAGCATTGTTCTGCTTTGTTAGATAGTGTTAATGTTAAAAGCAATATGATTTTCTTGAACTGTGATTTTCAATTTTTTTTTTTTTAGGTTGTGGTAAGTCAAGAGGATTTGAATGTCTTCCTCAAAGTGTTGACGGAAAACCTTGGTGAAGCAGAAGAAAAACAAACTCATGCAGAATCAGTACTGCAAAAGGAAGGTCAGAGGATGGAATTTGGTTTTAATGAATATTGTGTTAGCTTTTAGGAATTATGATAAGCCTTTATCTAGAAAGGAAGCTTGAATCAGAGTATGATGTGTAAGTGATAAACTCTTTAATTTTGCAAGTTCACACGTAAATACTTGAAATATGTGGAAACATTGCAAGGCAAAATTTGGTAATTGTGTTGGGAATTGTCATGGGAGTAGCAAGGTATTGAGATGTCAGGGTTGTCTTGTTGCCACAATATGTTCCTGTTTCCTTTGCCTGCTCTGCAGTTAAAGGCTCTACTAGCTTATCTTATGTTGCTAGCTTATCTTAGGTGAATGTAAGCCATCTAAATCAGTAATAGAATTGGTTATGTTTCTCGAGCTAAAGAAATGATGGCAGATTAAAAAGTTAACCTATTTGTTGAATGTTTCAGGTAGAACCAAAGAAGTGGGGAAACGCGTTTTGGAGCAGGATAATAGTGTTCCAGAAGAGATACTGTCTGAAAAGAAAAAAAGAACTCTAAATGATGATGTAATCAATATGGTTCTTAGTTTTGAAATCAAAGAGGTATGTATCCATCTGTAAAACGTATCGTTACTAAATCTAGTAGTCAAGTCTGTTTCTTAGAAGCAGTGGGCTATAAAATTCATTTTAACTGCTTAAAGAAGACAGTACATACCAGCAAAAAGCAAACAAAAAAAATCCAGAGGATTCTTCAACTGTTTCTTTAGTTGATTTCTTTTGTCTCTATTATGAGATGGTATTCATAGAATATTTAACATGCACAGTACCCTTAGCAGGGAAAATGAGACTCTGTTAACATGTTCCTTGCTCACCTAGCTTTAATCCTTCAAAATGCTACATATGATTCTCTTAGTAACACATCAGCTGAAATAGTTAATATAGAACTAATACATTTCCCTTAGAGAGGTTAAGTGTTAGGTTGAAGGTCAAGTACTGGGAAAACGCACAAGCACTCAATTAACAAAGATACCTATGTATAAGAAATTGTCGAAGCATAATTTTTCTCTGAAGACATCTGTGATACTTAAATATGAAGAGCTCGGTATGGCCTTAGATTTTGTCAGGAGTCACACCAAACAGCTTAGGTATATGCATTCCTTTAATGTGATGTTTCTTGCATTGTGGGCTGGTTGATTTGTTGTGGGGTTTTTTTTTTGTTTGGTTGGTTTTGGGTTCTTTTGTGTGGTTGGTTGTTTTTTGGTGTGTAATTTTTGTTTCACTAAATCTGTATGGATGGTTTTTGTCCAATACAAAATCTGGGTTTGTTTTTTTAGACAGGAAAACCACCTTTGAATCCAAAACTATTCTACTGCTGAGTGAGAGTTGCATTCAAGGACTAGAAACTTCCTCTTATACCCAGTCACTAGAAAAAGATGTTCTCTGTGTGTGATATGAAAGCATATATAAAAACTTAGATTTAGGAGCATAAGAAATAAAGTATTTGTCCCACAGCTGATATGTAGACAGGTAGCAAGTTGATAGCAACCCAGGTTTTGGTTGTTTGGTTTTGGTTTTGTTTGTTTTTTTTTTCCCAGAATCGTAGTTGCAATTGGCCAATGAAGTATCTATCAACAAACAGCATAGTAGTAGTAGTTATCCAAAGCATATCACTAGTACCTTCTGACAGCTTCTAATTTTCAGATTCACTGTCTTGGCTGTGAAAATTTTGTTTAATAGTAGGACTGAGGTGTATTACAGGCTAGGCTGTAGTGCTTCATGTTGTTTTAATAAATACATCTTATTTAACAAGACGGCATTGTTCATATGTTTTACACATGCTTCACGTGGAAACTTTTACTAAGACAGTGTCCACGTTGTCTGTGTACTGTATATGGTGGGTGATTAATGATAAAATGCTAATTTTGTTAGTGTACAAAGAGTAACAATATAGACAAAATATTGACTGACTTCAATTCTTCAAATTCCTTGTGTGTTAAATTGTTAGGATGAGGCACTATATTTAGTTCCCAAGAATGGAAGATTGCCTCATGAAATAATAGCATTGAAATTAACTTTGCTCATGCATAATTCTACTTAAATTTTCATCTACTTTTATAACCTTTTTTCTCATATTCAATGTAATGCTTAAGATTTTTCTATCAGTGAAGAACTGAAATGTTGAAACATTTGTATCTTTGCTATTTGCATAGCATCAAATATTCAAAACCTGATTCACTTCACTATGTTCTCTGCTGTCCTTTATTCCAGATCAGTATTATGTCTAGTAGCTGTTACTTTTTTATATTCAAACTCTGTAAGTAACACTGTGTAGTGTCTGATTACAAAACTAAGAAATAGGTTGACAAAGCAAAGATACCAGGCCAACAAAATGAAATTCTAGTGAAATTAATACACTTGGGATTTTTGTTTTATTGTTGAAGGAGTTAAGAGATTGGTTGCTTGGCCAAGAGTAGTAAAAGTAAAAATCATTAACAACTGGGTGTTTCTCTTTGTAAAAATGAAATCTGAAGTTTAGCTGAGGAGATAGTGCCTGTTTGTAAGAGCATGTTATAATATCCAGACAACTTTACTGAAATAGTTTATTTCTCTTTCCATATTTAAGGTCGTAATAACCTTGATGAAGCAGGTTCAGCAGAAGAGATACCCATTGCATATTTTAACTGTGCTACAGCTTGGAACTGAAACAAAGACTAGAAATTATGAATTGACTGCAGCAGCCTATCTGAAAAAAATTATGATGAGGTGCATTGAAATAAAGGGTAAGTCTTCTAGAAAACTTGTAAGCAGTCAGTATTTAGTTATTCTTGCTGTACTGTGTAATTTTGATTTAATCTGTTTCTTCTCATACCAACTTTTACTCCTATTGCCTTCTGTTACCTCCCCTGTGATTTCTTGATGGGTCAGGTAACAATTCAAAGTGATACTTTGTAGTAGTCGTAGTAACTGAAATATCCACGTATGTATTCAAAGTAGAAAAGTGTGGTTTTCAATATAAAAAAATCTAAAGATAGGAATGCAAAACTAATTATAGGAATGCAGATAACTTTCTGATTTTGAGTTTTCTTTCAGGACCAAGCTAAGTTACTTTGACTAGCTGAATTAAAAAAAAAAAGTGAATACAGCATTTTACAAGGTAAAATGCTTGTCTAAAGAGATGCTTACCGTCACTATTTCAATAATAATATAGAATTAGCAAGTAATGGAGATTTAGCATGGAGGCATTCCATAGGTAAGTAAAGCTTGTAAGTAGAGACACTTCACAGTTATTTTTCTTTATTTGCAGACTCAGAAGGAGATCCTCTTTGCATTATTAATTCTTCAGGTGACACAGATGAACATCTTCTGAAAATGGAATACATTAAGGTTTCAATACCTTTTTACTAAGACTACGTGGGAGTAAAATAAGGCTTCCATACTTAACTTGGGATAGATTTTTCTTTCATGTTTTAAAACATGTGGGATTTGTATCTAAAGCTTATCTAGATTGTCTTCTAAGTACCTTCTCTACTGGTTCCATATAGTAAGTGCTTCCTAAGTCAGCACAATTACAGAAGTCACTGATGAATCCAGATGTTTGTGTGCATTCTTTCCAGTGGACAATACAGATTAGTATCTTTGTGAAACTTAATAGGTGAGATATTTTTTGCCTATGTAAGTGATAGGTGCCTCTCTACACGGAGCAGTGTGGGAGTGGTATATTGACAAGTAGAATTCTTGAGATGGTATTTAAAAAAAAAAGTATTAAAAGAAGCACCCTTCAAAAATTGTACAAATACCTGGAAAACTAATAGATTGTAGAACCAATGACATAATTTTTATGGAGAAAAACAATTTAATTTATTCTGACAGAGTATTAAGCATAAACTGATGGCTTAAATAGATCCTAGGGAAGAGAAGATTTTTGTAACAGGCCAATTGAACTACCAAAAAATATGTGCTATAAAACTATCACTGAGCAGAGCATTCTGAGTACCTCATTCTGCTTGCCTTTATCATGTGCTAGATTTAGAGAATGTGTCATCAGACTTCATCACTTCAATCTGTTTTCTTTAGCAGTGGGAATAATCCTTGAGCGTGTGGTAAATTCAACTAATTCAGCTAATGAATTCAGTTAATTCAGTAGGGACTGACTGTGCGCTTGGCCTTCCCTCTGCTTCCTTTAGGCTGATGCTGATGCACCAGATTTTGTTACTACTTACACAAGCACCAAGCAAAACATCAGTGTAAGTACTGGATATATATATATATATTTTTTTTTTAAGCTTCTCCAGTAGTAACAGCTGTGTAAACTTGTTAGGGGCTCATTTTCTTTTTCTCATTTATGCGAAAAAAAAACAAAAACAAACAATCCCCAAACCTTGACTTTCTCATCATTAAAGCTTAAAGCTTTCTACTTTGTTTAACTATGTCAAAGAGAAATCCAGAAGGAAAAAAAGATTTTTCTTTTTTTAGAAGTATTTTGTGTATTAATTGCTTTTAACTAGCAGCTGTACATTTTTAGTTAATTAAAATTTGTAAGGTCATATTTCTAAAGTGTCTCTGTATGTGGTTCTGAAGTTGTCAACCAAAGTGCTCAATAACTCACAATGGAATGCAGCAGAACTATGAGAGCTTACTAAAAAAGCGTAACCATGTGAACCATCTATGTTTTAGACTGTCATAGTTCTTCCGTAGCTGTTTTAACTCTGAATACTCAGTAGACTGCAACTAAATAACAATGTTACTTTGTCTCCTTGCCCTCATTTTAGGTCAACTTTTCATGTTTGGATATAGTCCTTCACACAGAGGCTTTGCTTTCTATCATGAGTTTTCTAACATGTGGTATTCCATCAGCTGATCTTCCCAGTACTGGTAAAGCATCAGACCACAAGCCTCAAATAAAAGAGCAAGAAAAAGGAAGTACTCTTAGAACAGGTAAATGCAGTGTTAGAAATGCAGCAAAAGTATGGCCTAACAGCATCTAGCTTTCAGTTTCGATAGATATCATTTTGAGTCATGGCACTGCAGTCTGGTTGGTGGAAAATCTTCTCCTTATTAAAAAAACTCCAGCTGTTGCTTAGTTTTACCAATTCTCCTTGCTTATTATTGTAAAGTCAGACTACATAGGAAAAAGTAGAAATGATGTTGCAGTAGACAGTACGAAAGCATCAGGTATCCCAACTTTTTTACTTTTCAATCTGAAGGCTTTAAATTACATTGCTGAAAATAAACATTCTTGAGCTCAGGGAAAGCAAGTGAAAGGTGTCATGCTTGTTTTAATAATTGTTTTTTGTAACCTTGAAATAGTATGAGGTTTTTGTATGGAAGCTCCTCAAAAATATTTTGTTAGGTCCTGTGTAGTTGATTCTTGTGTTTGTAGTGTTGTTTGGGAAATTCAGGGTTTTCAAATCTGAAATCTATTTGGCTGGCTGTTAGGTGTTTTGTTTTGTTTGGGATTTTGTAGGGCTTTTATATTTTGGGGGGCATGTTAATTTTTTTTTGTTTCTTTGTTCTGCAGACACCTTTGGTTTTCCTGCAGAAATATTTGTCACCTAATATGCGTAAATTGGTCTTGCTGTTCTATAAAGAAGAGCATTTCTCTTGTGAGAGTGTTTCGAATAATGGAATGTACACTGTATTCAGCATACTGTTGTATGAAAGCTAGATATTACTGAGGAGAAAAACCATCATTTTGATTGCTGTTTGCCTGTGTTAGTTGTTTACTATTCTTGTGCCAGAAGAAAACTGTTAATGTTAATGAAAGTTAATTCATATCTTGGCTAATAATTAGCAGTGAGTTTTGGGGAATAAATACAGGTTGCTTTTTGAATATTTCATATATGTACAAAACGAGTAATCTAACATTTGCTAAAAAAAATTGACTTGTAATTAAGTTCTTTTGTCTCCCTTGTTTCCTCTCCAGTGTGTAGTAATACAGCCTGTGATGATATCTGTGAATTAAAACTCACTGCAAAACTAAATGCATTTAGCATTACAGTGTGTGATCAGACGTGCAGGATTGCAGACATTAGAATACAAGGTAAGGGGGGTTTATTTAACTATTAGATTAGTTGGTGTAATGAGAAATATGTTAATCCCCTCCACTGAGTTCTGAAAGGCTAGCTTGTGCACTGTAGATGTGTCTAACATATTTGAATATATTTTGATTGTGATGTGATTGTGGTTAAGTAACACAATTGCCGAAAGACCTGCAAGGGAAGAAAATGTTTGACTTAAAAATTGCCTTCTCTTTCCATGTGGAGTAAAATTAAAAAAAAAGAAGGCACTATGTTATAAATAATATGAACATCCATTTTTTAATAGCTAGATCCTAGATAGCATTGGAAACTTTTACTCCAGTCATAGAGTCAATTTATGTTGGCAAATTTGACATTTGTAATAAGGTCATGACTTCTGTCTTGGGTTGTTACATAGCATTGGTTGTTACATAGTAGAATGCAGTATTTTAAGCTGTTCCTACTATTTATATTCAGTAATAACATTTCTTTTTTATAATGTCTACATAATAAGCACACTTCAAAAAATTACTATCGTCTTCCCTTTGTATCAAATCAGGAATGGATGCATCTGTATCTATGAAACCTAAGAAGATTAAAGTGTTCTCCAGACTTGAGGATATTGTAATTACAAATGTTGATCCAAAAACTGTTCATAAAAAGGTGATGTGTTCTGCAGATCTCAAAGAAACAAAAAGATCAAGTTCGTTATTTATTGACAGCGCTGTAATCTATTGGCTGTGTTTGTATAAAACTAAGTATGATGTAATGTACAAAGTACTAAGCTAAACTTTATTGGTTAATTCCTTTTATCTCAGGGAAGCAAAATGTGCTTTCATTCTTTTAATCACAGAATCATAGAACCATTAGAGTTGGAAAAGACCTTCATGATCATCAAGTCCAACTGTCAACCCAACACTACCATGACCACTAAATCATGTCCTGAAATGGCACATCTAGGTGTGTTTTGAACACCTCCGGGGATGGTGACTCCACCGCCTCCCTGAACATCCCATTCCCATACTTTATCACTCTTTCAGTATAGAAATTTTTCATAATATCGAACCTAAATCTCCCCTGCTGCAACTTAAGCCCATTTCCTGTCATCTTATCACTAATTACTTGGGAAAAGAGACCAACACCCACATCCCTACATCTTTTCAGGTATTTTTTGAGAGCAGTAACTTCTTCCCTCAGCCTCCTCTTCTCCAGACTAAACAATCCCAGTTCCTTCAGCCGTTCCTCATAAGATCACATTTGCATTGATGTGTTTAATTCTGAGTAGCATTGGTTAAATATAATATGGACTATAGATAACCAAATGAGAAGAGACATACCATAAAATAGCTGATCCATTTTCCTTTTCTGCTTAGCATATACGTGTCCCATCATTGCTGATAAGTTGCAGTTGGTGTTTTTTTGGTAATATTTCTTGTTTAAAAATTTCGGCAATAATTCTATCACAGATCTCTGCCTGAAAGTATTAACTATGTGGCCTTAATCTCCTAGGCTGTCTCCATCATGGGAGATGAAGTATTTAGATTTCACATGTCGCTTTATCCAGATGCTACTGCAGGGGAAGCCTACACTGATACGTCAAAGGTGGATGGTAAAATGTCTCTGAAAGTGGGCTGCATCCAAATAATTTACCTACATAAATTCTTTATGTCTCTCTTGGTAAGACTTTAATTTCAGTTCTTTTCTTCATTAAAAATTTTAAAATAAAATCTAATCAGCTTTTTGTGACCTGTACTTGTGGTGAGCTGATGTACAAGCTCATGGAAGTGTTTTTGGTGGAGAAGTATCGCTTAAGTTGCACTGCTTTATAGAAGAATGACAAATAAGAAGGGTGACTAAACAAGTAGTGAATTGTGTTGATAGCTTTAACATCTTTAAATAAGTAAGAAATATGTTGGCTTCTGCGTGATTTTAACCTTTTTGTCTTTTGAAACTTTCATGATTGAATTAGAAGTTTCATGTTTCTGCCAAACCTCTACTATTGTTCTTAACTGTATGTTTTGCCTGGGCTTGCCTTTTTTGTGAGGCTTATTTGCTTTCATAGTATTCTTACTTTTTTTTCCACTACCTATCAATAGAACTTCCTAAACAATTTCCAAACGGCACAGGAAGCTCTGACTGCAGTCACTGTCCAGGCAGCAGAAATGGCTGCTTCCAGCATGAAAGACTTTGCTAAAAAGAGCTTTCGCCTCTTAATGGATGTCAACTTGAAAGCTCCAGTTATAGTTGTTCCTGAATCTTCAACTTCATATAATGCTTTGGTAGCTGATCTTGGCTTAATCAGAGTTCAGAATGAATTCAAGCTGGTGTCTTCAGATGAATCTTCTCTTCCTCCAGTCATTGACAACATGGATGTTCAGCTAACTCATTTGAAATTATCAAGGTACATGTGGAGTTTTCTTCCAAGTTGAAAAGCGTTCGTAAAGAACATGAGTCCATTTTCTGTATGCAGCATTGTTCTATTATTCAAAGATTGTAGGTGATAAAACATATAAAAACCAAACAAACAACAAAACCCCTCCAAACTGTTTAGGAGTGCTTTCATGTAGGCTCACAAACTCTGAAAATTGTTAAACAAAGGACAGTGATTAAGTTAATTTTGAGTGCATACCTAGGCAAAAGTTTATGTAAGCACATATTAGTATTAATTTAAAAATAAGTATACCCATAATTCTGCTAGATTATTATTATATTTGTCATTCTGTAACTAAAAATATTTTTCCTTTATTGCTTCCACTGTCTTCTTGTAGGTGCGTTATATCCACAGATTCACAACCAGATTCTGAAATTCTGTGTCCTGTCAGTTTGACTTTACTGGTCCAGAGAAATTTATCAGCAACTTGGTATCATAAAACCCCAACAATTGGTATCAAAGGAGACCTAAAACCAATGCAGGTAATACCATGGCAAATCAGTGCTACATCAGAAATTACATATGCTCTCATCATGAAGCCTAGATAAGGAGCTTGTAAACTCAATTTGCAGTTTGCTTCCTCATATAATGGTTGTCTTTACAGAATGATAGAAGACTTTCAGCTTGACTGTGCAGGTTATAGATCTGTTAGAGCTTTGATAACGTATAATGAATAGTTTTGATGTAGCTGCATACAAATGGAATAAAACATGTATTTTTATTTTTTCCGGAGGTTTGTTGGAGCTATCCTTTGACTCAACAGTCAGTAAAGTCAGAGGTTATCTGTTAAATTGGCATTTAAAATGTAGGTTGAAGATTTAAAATTCTTTAATCTGTAATATTCATGTTAATGTTTAGTAGATTGATTAAAACATAAAAGGGTAGATGTGGTTCTCTATATAACAGTTCAAAATTATGGCTGATATTGTTGCAGAGGGAGTGCTTTACTGTCTCTCTTCTGACATTAACCATATGGATTTAAGAGGATAAAAATGGATGGAGGGGCCTTTTAGTTGTTCATGAGAATTATTTCATTCCTCTATCTGTGCAGTGGCCAAATGTAACACTGTTGAAGCACAGCGGAATAAGATATTGAACGAGTATTAAAAAAGCCAAATATGGAAAAAATATTTGAACACTATATATTATGGGCCAAGTGACTGCATTTTGTCACTGCTTATATTTTTTCATGATCATATTATAATATGATTCAGATTCATTAACTCAAAGGCCTACTAAAGGGTTAGGTACTTTAGTGTATACAATGTAAGTCCTGGATTTAATGATATCTGATTAAGTTTCTGGATTGCTGAATAGTTAAGTTCTTATGATTATAAATTACTCATATTTTTAGCAGGCGTAGCGCCTTTACGACATGAGAAAGTGTGTATCATGTGGAGTGTTAGTTCTTGCTCTAATTGCTGTTCATAAGAAGTTACAAAATATGTTTTGGGGTGCTTTGGCCATGACCGCTTTGACTAGACAGCTTGCCTGTGGTGGAAGCAGCATGTTGTTTCTTCTCAACATTTGCATACTGTATTGGAAAGAAATGCTGTCATCAGGAATGAAGCTGTGGTTTTATCACTTTACAGATTGCACTCAGTGAAGATGATCTTACTGTTGTCATGAAAATTTTACTTGAAAACCTTGGAGGGGCTTCTTCCCAGCCAAATGCCATGCAAGAGAACATTGAAGATACACAGATACTTAAAGGGAAGGTTCCATATGAATCTGATTTCTGTGAGGGTATGTTCAATTTAGAAGTTGGATATGTTTAGGTAGGGGGCTATTTGCAAATTCAAACATCACATTTATCTGAAGCGTTTAAATGTGTGTAAATACTGTAATTATTGTACATGTGTATTGTGTAAATGAAAGCTGTACGTTAGAATGCACGCACATAACATACATGGAGTGTGAGCTGCTGATGGTCAGAAGTTTTGTAGTGTGTGTTCTGTGATTTATCTTTTATAGGATGGTATTTTCCAGTCCGTATCAATGACTCTCATAAGTCACAGTTTAAATAAGGAAAAAAAACAAGCCAACTACCACGTGATGTTAATGCACAATTACAAAAATTGAGGATGATATTAGTGTTCGAGTAGTGTGTTAATGTGAACACTGCATGTCTCCGGATGAAATTTTGTGAAGACTTTACCAAAATCACTGTTGTCCAAAACGTTAATATTTTCAATATTGAAAAAAATTCTATGTAACCAATAGTTGAATTGCTATACTATGAGAAAAAATTTGGAAGGAAGTGTAGAGTAGTGCATGGTCTTTGAGAAGTCTTGGTACTTTCTGTAGTTCCTCATTAAACTGCAATACACTAGTAACAGCTTTTTTATGGTTCTTAAAGCACTCTGTTAGGTAATTTTAGCATGCATTGAATAGAACAAAGTGATACTGGGTAAATGAGGATGTTAATTGTTCTGAGTAGTCTTCTGTATTTAGAACTTTTACTTTCTTTTGTTATACTTTCGATTTTTAATTAAAAAAAAAAATAACAACCAAAGCAAAATGGAAAAAAATAGCTAACAACAGAAAACCACACACACACACAAAGCCAAAACCAACCAAACAAAAAAAAACCAACCACCACCAAAAACCCACCAACCCCTGAAACTGAGAAAACCACCTGCAAGCCTAATATTCTAAAAAAAATGCAAAAATATTTTCTTTTCACTGACAGGTCCTGTTCTTGCTTCTGGACAAAAAAATGTCTCTACAGTTGAATCTTCTGTGGAATGCTATGAGACACTTAAGTTTGACTTTAATTTTGAGTCGCTTTCTGTAACTCTCTATAATACTGATAAGGATCAGGTTTGTGACAAAACTTTTGCCATACTTGTGGGGTGGGACATTTAGTCTTTTCACATGGACAGAACTCAGGATAGTAAAACAAAGAGTTTCATCCATTATGTTGGTTTTGTAATTCCCAAAACTTTGAGGTTTTTATGAACAGAAAATGTCATTAATTTGAAGGACATAAGTGCATTTCTAAAAATCACACTAAAAGAAAGTAATAAACCAACCAACCACTGTTTTCCAAAATAAAAAGAAATTTGGGACAGCAGGAATTGCTACTCTAGATGATGCTAGTTCTGTGTGTGGTTGCTATATAGGTAGTAAGCAGTGTGCAAGGCCCATACTTCCCTCTTTCATATCCCTGAATGTAAGCAATAATGAACATCCTTCCAGATCAAGATGTGCAATGTTGCTTTGTTTTTATGACTTAATATGCTTTGTCCAGATGTGAAGGTACTAGCTTTATAAATCTCAATATATAGGGAACATGTAGTAGCTTTCTATGTAAAATGACCATAATGCAAGAATTTTGGGGTGGTTTTTGTATGAGGAGTGTATAATTAAAAACTTTCTTGTGAAACAAGCATCGTGGGGAAGTGACACAGTAGTGGAATTTTATTTTAATGTTCATATTCTTTCTTATCATTGAGGTCCTGGTTGTAAATGAGTTAGTGTGATGGGAGCAGCAGGATCCTCTGGTAGGAGGTTCGGACTTCAGATCGATTATTTTCTGGTCATGCATTCTGAACAGCTGCTAGAAATGCAGAGAAGAAACAAATTTGCTACAAGTCAGCTTTTTTTTGTTTCCTGTGTTCTCATTGGGTTTCTTGGACTCATTTTTATGATTGGAGGACTGATGACAGCAACAGGCTAACCAGATTCTTCAAGTCATAAATCAGGATACACATAGCTAGCAGCAAGGGAAATGTTCGTATTACTTTATTCTGTGGTAACTAGTCCTTCTATTCTCATTATGTAGAAATCTCCGCTTTCACTGCATAGTGATAAACTGTGCCTTGGTGAGCTTCGACTGCATCTCATGGCGTCATCAGGGAAGATATTTTCAGATGGCTCAACAGATATTAACGTTAAACTCAAGGCATGCACCCTAGATGATCTCAGAGAAGGAATTCAGAATGTGACTGCAAGGTAAGTTTGAGTGCATTGGAAATGAAAAAACACCTTTCAACTTGCGAGGAAGACTGTTTCCCATGCTATACTTAGCTTCACATGGGATTGATAAAACTTAGTAGGGCTGTCAGTTGTTCCCTGTCATACTGTGAGCTACAGCAATGACTGATTTTAATAAATTTTAATAATGTTGATCCAAGTTTATTCTTTTATGCGTTGAATTCCTAGGTTATACGAACAAAACAAATATCTGGGAGGCTTGAATTTTACAGTAAACTGTGTAGAACAGTTGTGTAGAGAGCAACCAGGCTCAGCTAGAGAGATCTATGTGCTGTATCTTTAATTGTTATGTGCTGCATACATAGTTCCAAAACTGTAGCACACAAATTTTGAATGGAAATTACTCTTCTGTAAGATAAGTCTGTACCCCTTTATTTCTGGGGGAAATGCTGATTGTTTATGTTGTAATAGTTACTAATAACAGTCACGGGGGAAAAAAAAATGGGACTACTTAGGCATTTTTCTAGATCTGTGTTTTATGATGTTTGAAGTATTTCTTGTTAAACTTATTTTCCAGAATGATAGAGAAGAAAGATGACACAAATGACAGTTCTATGATAGATATAAACTACAAGCAGGATAAAAATGGAACTGAAGTTGTTGCTATCCTTGACAAGCTGTACGTATGTGCCAGTATGGAGTTTTTGTTGACAGTAGCGGATTTTTTCATTAACTCAATGCCAGCATCCTCAGCTGAAAGATCTGCACAGTTCCAATTAAAGCATGTTACTTCTGGGAAATCCAAGCCAGAATCAGGTTTGTAAAAAATTAATTCTGCCCCCACTCCCCTTCTTTACAGTGTTTGTGCTGAAAAGAAATATTCCAAAAGTTTTCAAGATGCTATGTTGCTATCTTATTTCAAAAAAGAGTTTATTCTTCTCAGCATGTAAATTGGCCACTAATGCCATAGATTGTTGTAGCCGTAAAGATTCTAAAATTTCTGTGCTAAGTGGAGGAGTTGTGCTCTCCAGCAGAGCTAAATATTTAAAATAACTAAATATTTAAAATAACACTAAACATTTTTTTTACCGATGTAATCTCGCAAAGGATACCTTAGGGTAAGAAGTGCCATGGTCACTGTTAAGGAAGTAAAAAGAACCGCTTACTCTTTAAAGGTGAATGATGAAGAATGTCTTACACTTACATAAATACATGATTCATTCTTTTCTTTGGAGACTGGGTGGATGTTCAAACAAGAAGTTATATAGTGCTAGTTAGGTTTCATTTAGTAAATCTTCACTCTAAAGAATTTAGTTACTTCAGATCTTGAGTAAGAAGGTAACTATTATGAACTTGGCTTTGTACAGCTAGTGCTTAGGTTGACTACACTGTGTAGAGCTAATACTGTCTTTTGCAATCTTGAAACAGTTTCTTAACAAAACTTCTGACCAGTTTGCTGCTAATTTCTGAACAGTGTTATGATATTCAGTTTCAGCAAAGTATTCCTGTAATAGAGACCTAATTTGTAAAATGTGTATCACTAAAATGATGTAGCAGTTTTTATGCATCGTTTATGTATTTTGTGCATAATTATACTTTCAAACCTTTTACATACGAGGGGTTTTTAAACTTATTTTAACAGAAATAACTGCGCGGCCAAATATGACAATAAAAACTGTGGTCATGGATCCAGAAATTGTATTTGTTGCTAATTTGACCAATGCTGATGCTCCTGCCTTAAAAGTTTCCTTCCAATGTGATTTTTATCTGACATCTGGAAAGCTTGCACAAAGGATGACTGCTCAAGTCAAGGGCTTCAAAGTTTTGGCCTGTGCTTTTCTCAAAGAAAAAAAAGACAAGAGTGTTACTACGGTAAGAGAACTTGTTTTTCATAGGGAAAAAAAGTAATGAGAACTGTTAGCAGGCATGTTTTTTAGTTGGCATATGCATAACACTCAAAGTTTTCATATCATTGATTATTATGAAGATAGGAAGGGACTGTGCATCTGTGGTATGTCATTTAGAGGTGAACCTTTATCAGTAGGTGGAACATTAAATGTGTAAATTAAATTTAAAATTTCTTAGTGAAGAAATGGTTTGAGGGGTTTTTAAGACTAACAATCCCTCTCAGCTCCCTTGTTTACTGCTTGTCAGTTTATTTGTTGCTGTAGAATGTGCTGATCAGCATGTTGTCTGCAACTTCACCTACTCATTCCTGGCAGGGAGCACTTAGCCACAAAGGTAGACAATGTGGTTTGTCTCACGCATGGTATCTCTGTTTATGCATTTAATTTTCTTAAGGATTCAGGGTTGAATTTTTTTTTTTTTTGACTGTACCATCAATCTGTCTGTGTTTCGGGCTTTCAGTTTGTCTGGTCAAAAGCTTTTATTTCACTAAATGTTAACCTTCCAGTACAAAATAGCTCTTCTGCAAATTTGGATGCTGGAATGAAGCACAGTAACACTATGGAAGGAATGCTGTTACTCTGAAATGTATTGTTTTATGAGATATTCATCCCTTTGGCCTATGGGATTAAAATACACAAGACCATTTTAAAAGGTTTGACTAGAATTTACCTGAATTATCAAATTATATTTTTCGCTCAGGTGTTGCAACCATGTTCTTTGGTCATGGAAAATATGATGCATGTCTCAGGGTTACAAACTGTGGTGGTAACAATAGAAGAACTTACTATAAAGGTAAGTTTGTTTTTAAGACTGGGATTGGAATAACAAATGTTTCTCAAGCTGGAGCCTGGTTGTTTTTTCTTTTTAAATATTGCTTCCTAAAATTTCCAGTTTCCCCATTAGTTTAATTCCAGAAATAGGCATTGATCCTTTTTAGAGTTGCTCTGTGTTGAAAAAAAAATCATTACATGCTCCTTGTTTTGTCAATCTTATGGCAAAAAAGTATTAACTTAAATATGAATTTAATTAATTAATTCAGATCCCAGGATTCCTCTTACCAGTTTCTTGCAGATTTACAAAATGGCTATTCCCCTTGCAACCACCACCACTATTTTTCTCTTCAGAGACTTGTAAGCAGCAGTGCCCACTCAAGTGCATGTAAAGTTACGGCTGTTAACATGATTTCCAGAATGATATACAATGTGAAATACCTTCTTCTCAATGGGTAAATTAGTAGTTGTGTCTATAGTAAAGGTATTTCTGAATGTAATTTGATAAATCTATAAAATGTTCACAAATTTCCATTTGTGATCCAAAAAGGTGGGCAGTGGTGAAGTCTTAAACTGAATACAATTGTACATTGTTTCTAATGCATAAAACTCTTGACAGATGTACTGTACTGCTAATGGAAATGGCGGTGTACATAACTCCTAACATGCTTTTTTGAACATCTCAAAAGATCTGAAAAATAAATTAACATTCTATAATGTAGTAGAGAAAAGGCTGACTTTTAACTACTGTTTTGGGCGGACCATGTATCACTAAAAGTGATAGTAGAGAAAAGGTTGACTTAACTACTGTTTTGGGCAGACCATGTATCGCTAAAAGTGGAATTCCAGTCTGAGAATTTTGGGTTTGAGCCTGTGGGATTGTGAAGGAGGAATGTATGAAGAACTAGAGAGTTATTTGCCATTTCCATTTATCATATATTTTGTATGTTAGTCAGGTCTAAAATGTTTTGAGCTATAAAAGACTTCTTTCTTCTTTGCTCAAGATCTCACCAATAATTCTGAATACTGTGATGACCATTATGGCTGCCATAAAACCCAGAATGACAGAGGAGGATTCTAGAGGATCAACTGAAGTTTCTGAAAAATTGTGGCAAGTGAAGCCTGTAGATCAGTGCAGTGCTTGGTTTCTTGGTGTTGATGTAGCCACAGAAGCAACAGAAACTTTTAAGGACCGTGAACATATTCTGAAAGAAGAGAAATTTGATGTTGTAGTGAATTTGGTTCAGATAACCTTGGAATGTGGTCTGGGACATCGTACTGTCCCTTTATTGTTAGTAGAATCTGTGTTTTCAGGTGTCCTTAAAAACTGGTCCTCACTGATGGAGATCACTGCTGATATGTCACTGGAGGTATGTAGAATCAAACTGTTAGCAATTCAAAAGAGTTCTGCATGTTTCATAATGTTCAAGTAACTTCCTAGTACACTTTATATGTGCTAAATTAGTAATAGGCTTAATGTTCTTAGGAGTTCTTTAGTAGTGAGGCAAGCACGACTGTAGTGTGGTTTTTAAAGAAAATTTGCAGTGAATAGTAGATTTCAATGGCAGTTTCTACTGTGAAATAATTTAGTCTTCTCTTTTTCTCTGCTTTTGCATATTCACTTTTTGCTGTATGAACAGTGAGCTTGGTTTAGTTGAATATTCATATTTTACTCTTATTGCTCACTGATTTTTGTTTCTCTAGCATTGTGTTTATTGGTAAAACAGAGGTTACACTCTTTCCTCAGCATCTTCTCTGCATTTTGGGTTCTAATCACTTAGGTTTTGGTTTGGTTTTTTTGCCAGCTATTGCAAGTCTTTACCCCAAGATATGTCAAATAAGTCTTTTATGGAGGCAGCATGTTAAAATTTCATACAACTAGATGTGCAGCTGGTCTGTGAAATAGGTTAACTGCATCTTAGTTAAATTTTGTCAGTTTGCCAAATAAGCTTCATACTCCATTCCATACTGGATATAAAAATAGCTTCTTTTCATTGTGCTTCCAAATTCTAGGATAACACTAGACCTTCAAAATGTAAGATGAAGATCGGTTTCTCATTTATGTTTTTCATACTGAATGCTATTAGAAGGAACTCAGTCCTTTATTATTAACTTATTTTGATTCTTTAGATTCATTATTACAATGAAGCCTATGCAGTGTGGGAGCCACTTATTGAACGAATAGAAGGAGGAAAGAAGCAATGGAGTTTGAAGCTGGAAGTATGTAAACATACTTGAAACTGTGGAATAGTTTAAATAGAGAGCTATTTCTTAAGTTTTATGTGACAGAACATTGACACTTCAAATGCTGTTGCTTTGAGGGTACTATGCAATTTCACTTGAAAAAAAAATCAGTATTAAGACAGCTTAAGGTTCTACTGAATAATGTTAATTGCCAGTGTGCAGGCAAAATGTAGCATGTAACCATGCATATATAGAGGAAAGAAAATAACTTCTTTGCCTTGAATGTTAGTATAAAATTTCTTTGTTTATGTAAGGTGTCTTGAGATTTACAAGAAAAGTAGATTTTGTTTGCCTGGCAAAATTGTCAAGTGTAGGTCAAGGTTTTTTTTCTGTTTTAACATAGTTAACATTAAAGTAGTCTATGTGTTCATAATTGCTTAATGAAATTTTTGTTTTAGATGAAGACTAACCCTGTCCAAGAGAGAAGTTTGATGCCTGGTGATGACTTCATTGTTCTTCCTGAGCCACAAACAGCAGTTAACATCTCTTCAAAGGATACAATGAATATAACAATATCTAAATGTTGTCTTGCTGTTTTCAGCAATTTAGCCAAGGTAGTCATAACAGACATAAGGTGGCCAATTATGTAGCCCTGTAGGAAGTTCTGATTATTTTTATTTTTTAAAAAGAACTTTCAGTGCTGCCAGTCATAAGCCAATGACTGTTCTGCAGCCTTGATAAATGTTATCTACGAGGGCTGAGGAGTTTTAGCCCAAGTAGGGTTACCAAAAAGGTGATGCTAGCTTTTGAAAGAAGCCATGTCAGCAAATGTGCTTATGCAGGACTTACGGAATAATCTCACAAGCAGGCTGAAGGAAAACAAAATCCTCTAGTAAATGCAATTATTTCCTACAATCCTTTTTCTTAACTTCTAGATGAGAGGCTATTTTCCCCCTGTTTTTACAGAGAAAAAGAATTTTGGTTATTAAATCAAGTATGTGTCTTTTATGCCTAATTCTAAATGAGCAACAGTTCTCTGAGTTAGTACTTGTTTATACTCTAAGTCTGTATTGGCATTCCGTTATCATGTCTTTTGTGTAATCAAATGTGTAAGTGTGAAGTTGTCCTTGAATATGATGTATATGGTGAAATGTGCTTGGGACTCCCAGATCTTACTTTATTATTACAACCCAACAGCCCAAATTCCCTGTGAGGAGTACGAATTCTTATTGTAGCATCAATATTTGCTGCAGTCAGAGAAAAATTATGAATTTTTCTGGAAGTAACCTTTACTTTCCTGAAGTAGTGCTATACAAAGTACAGGTATTGAGATAGATAGATAGATAGACACATATATATATATATTCTTTTTTTTTTTCTTTAAAATGGTAGTTGCTGGGAATTGTCTTCTAAAGTTTTTACATATATATGTTACTGTGGCTATCTATGTGTGACGTATTATGTATGTTATTAATTACAGGCATTTTCAGAAGGCACTGCATCTACGTTTGACTATTCTTTTAAAGAGACAGCACCTTTCATAGTGAAAAATGCCCTAGGTGTTCCTCTCAAGGTGCTTCCTAGCTCCAATCTTCGGATAGTTGGTTCAGTTGAAAAAGAAAACATGAACAATGTAGAAATTGGTCAGAGCATGGAACTGGAATACTCTGGTTTTGAAGTGCCTCACCAGGGAAAGTTCTCTGCATTGTACCGACAGGAAAGCTCTGTCTTCTCTTTAAATTTAGGTACTATGTTAGACAATGTTGTATGCTATTACATGTTGAGAATGGGAAGATGGGGGAGTCAATATGGTTAAATTCAACATGATCAAAATTTAGGTGAAGCATACTGTGTTGAAACTTTCAATTGCCATCAGTGTTCACAATTAAATAATTAATCTGCTACCAGACTTCTTATTAAAAGATGTAAAATTCCTTCTCTGCATCTCTTCAGAGAATGAAAAGTACAGTATTTTTTTTCCTCCCCTTTTGGAAAGAAAGGGGTGCATTCTAGATGCAGTGATAGACCAACTCACAGACCCTTGGGTTGTGAGCCTGTGGGTTCCATCTTCTGTTAAACAGCATCACCATTCCTCATATCCCTACCATTTGGCTTTCTGTAGTTACCTAGTTGCTTGAGAGAAGTTGTGATTTCTCTGTGTTTTTTAGCTTTGCCAGAAAATACTCCTAGAACAGACTATAACTACTATTACATAATATCGTTCAGTTGTGGGTTTGTTTTTTGTTTTTTTCTTTTCCAATCCTGTATGAAGGTACTTGCCCATGATACAAATACCATGCCCTGTGTTGCAGTTTAACTTGCCCAACAAATACCTTTGTTTGCTCTTTGGTGGATTTATCATGCTATGTATAAATCATAATCTTCAAGACCATATAATTACGGTCTTGAAGAGTGTTCTGATCTTAAAGCTTTTCTTCCCTGGTGCTCAAAATACCATTTCAAGGTGTATTTGCCAGAGGATGCTGAGATTCTGTTTGTTGCTGAGTTTAGAGAAGGTAAAATATTGTTCAAGTAGAGAATGGTAATGTGATTTGGTTTGCCTAATTAAGACTTCTGTTTATTTTTATGGACTAGAACTTCAAGAGTATAACGAAGTGGTAAACATTCCCATAGCCAAACCAGGTCGACAACTGTACAACATAAGAAATGTTCTTGTTGATTGTTCAGACTCTATCATTGTACAGATAGATGCTACAGAAGGAAATAAGGTTGTTACTGTACGATCTCCTCTGCAGGTAAAAAAAAACAACTAAAGAAACTATTATCTTTCAGCAGTGCTCTTCTCTGATTAACTTTGCTTTTCTTCCTTAATAAATGTTTTTTTTTTTATTTCATACTTATCCAAAGAATTACTTAAAGGTAAATTATTACTCTGTTACATATTTTTTATCTGTATTCTATATGCACGTCTTCCTGATAATTAAAAAATTTGGCTATTACTTCTAAATTTGGGCTAATATCCTCAACATTGAGGTTGGAATATGTGCTTCTTACGTGACTTGGCATTTTAAGCGTGTTTTTTCAATCCATGGTACTTAAAAGTAGCATAGTTTTCTCATATGATTATATATTGTTTTTCTTCAGAATTGTATTTCTTACCAAGACACACGGAAGTCTGTGTTCCAGAGGAGTTGAATTAATCCAGTACTGTTGGTTTTCCTTGTTGTTATTTGTATTTTTTCCTTTAGAAAATTGTACCATAGAAATATAATGAAAATAAAACATTTTGATCCTAGATCAAGAACCATTTCTCAGTCCCATTTATGGTCTATAAACTGGCTAGAGGCTCCAAGTCGCTGGAGCTAATTGGCATATCCAAGCCAGAAGAGGAATTTCATGTTCCTTTACATTCATACAGGTAAACTTTCTCTGTTATGTAGGGCTAATCTTTGTGTGACTGATATACAGGACAAAGGTAGCATTAGTGCGGAAGCTTAAATTTGCACTTGGAACTCTTCCTGACTAGGTTAAAAATCCAAAATGCTACCTTTTATTATGTAATTAGTATGCTGGAAAAGCCTTTCAGAATATTAGCAATTACTTGATGTAATGCTGTAGTGTACCATTTCCTGTCATCTTCCCATAGGTGTCATCTGTATGTTCAACCAACGGGAATGTTAGAGGGTCAGTTTCAAGAGTCAACGACTTACATTGCCTGGAGGGAGGAGCTACACAGAAGCAATGAGATAAAGTGCTTGTTACAGTGCCCAGCCACCACAACAAATTTCTTACCTCTAATAATCAGCTCAACAGCTGTACCAGATAAACTCAGTTTTATTTCAACTCGTGGAGAGGAGTGGGACCCTGCATACATTATCCACCTTTACCCCACACTGACTGTGAGGAATCTTTTGCCATACTCCTTGAGATATTTACTTGAGGTAAGATATTTTATGGTTTTATTTGGAAATCCTTTACTTGGCTTTAAGAAAGACTCTGTTTACTCAGAAGTGCAAGTGAATGTAGTGTGGAAGATACTGAATGTTGGGTTTTGTATTTTCTACTGTAAATGAGTGAGTCAGCTGATTGATTGATTGATTCTGGGAGTTTTGGGGTTTAATTACTTTCAGTTTGGCTATACCTGGCCAGTTCTGCCTTGCTCCTTAAAATTAATCCTGCACTGGATTGGTCTTTCTCTTTTAGACTCCTCAGAGATCCTGTTTGTGTTTTGCAATATATCTTTTGTTTGACAGGGAGAGGCATAAGAAAAAGTGCCTGAAATTTCTGGACCTTTTTCTCTGTGTGGAAAACACACCTTCTTTCTGTTCTGACACTGGTTCTCTCTTGAGGACCATTGTGAGTTCTCCCTTGCAAAAAATTGAGGATGTCTTTGCAGGATGCTACACAGACTTTTTTTTCAATGTATAGTATTTCTTTGTGAAAGCTGAGTGATTTTAGTAAATAGAAAAGGTGTGGGGATTTAGAACTATAATCTTAAGTTTATCCTACTTGCCTAACTGACTGTGGCATTCATTTCGATCATTCTTTCACTTCTGCCCAACATCCTGATGGCACTATTTCCGATTTTCCTTACCTTTACTGTACAAAAGTACTTGGTCACAGAATGTAGAACAGAGTGCTGTTGTCTTGATTGAAGAGCTAGAAACAAGTAATTCAAATCTATTTCTCAAGTTACTCTACCTGTAGATGGCTATGTGTTTGTCTTCACATCTTTTGACTAATCAAGTTTGGCAGCTGTTTAATATAGTAGAATAGACTGTCATTTAATAAAAGTTAGGAACATAGAAACAGAAATGTCTGTCTTGGAAGGGACCTCTAGAGGTCATCTAGTCCAACCCTCCTGCTGAGAGCAGGGACATTCTCAACTAGAGCAGGCTGCTCAGAGCTCTATCAAGCCCCACCTTGAATGTCTCCAGGGAGGGGGCCTCAACCACCCTCATGGTAAAGAACTTCCTCCTTATTTCTAATCTAAATCCACTCCTTTCTAATTTAAAACCATTGCCCCTCGTCCTTTCTCTCCAGGCCTTTGTAAACAGGCCCCCTCCAGTCTTTTTGTAAGCTCCCTTCAGGTACTGGAAGGTGGCCATTAGGTCTCCCCAGAGCCTTCTCTTCTCCAGGCTGAACAATCGCAGCTCCCTCAGCCTGTCCTCATAGGAGAGATGTTCCAGCCCCCTGATCATCCTTGTGGCCCTCCTCTGGACCTGCTTCATCAGGTCCATGTCCTTCCTGTGCTGAGGGCTCCAGAGCTGGAGGCATTATTCCAGGTGAGGTCTGACCAGAGTAGAGCGGTAGAATCACCTCTCGATCTGCTGGCCACACTTCTTTTGATGCAGCCCAGGATGCGACTGGCTTTCTGGGCTGCAAGCACACACTGACTGCTCATGTCCAGCTTCTCATCTACTAAAAAAAGCTGTTGTCATGGGATGCTACTGCCTGAGGAAAGCTGTACTACCAAAGAGTATGGGACAGCTACCAGCTTTCTCTCTTGGGTGTTTTTTAATGTGAGAAGTCCTGTCTGCACATCTGCAACACAGTCCAATTCAATGCTGCACCCAGTATTCTAAGTTTATGAAAATTAACTCATTGCCAAAATCCACTGGAAGTCATGGAGGAGGGAGAGAGGGGGCAGAGATGGGGGATATGTTGAAACTAGTTTGCCTCCCAGAAATCCAGAACTCAGCAGTCTTTACTGTCCTTCAAGAGAATTGCAATTGATCTTAAATTATTCATAGGATCAGGCTCAAAAGAAAACGATTGGAGATCGGAACATGTAGTAAGTACTGAGATAGCATTTTATTCTTTACCAGGATGCACATTGCAGATGCTTTTTTGAATACTTAAATTTTATGTAAGTATAAAAAGATGTAATTTACCCCTTTTAATTTTGCTATAGGGAACAGCAGAAGCCTGTGAATTGCTGGAAGGGAGTGCTGCGGATGTTTTTCATTCAAGAATCAATGGAGAAATAATGGAGCTTGTGTTGATAAAATATCAAGGCAAAGACTGGAATGGGCATCTTAAAATTCATGATGGCATGCCTGAATTTTTTTCTGTGTGTTTCACATCCCATTCTGCAACAGTGATGACAGTGGATGTTTACATACATACTAGGCAAATTGGAAGCCGTATGATCTTGTCTGTGTTCAGTCCTTATTGGATAATCAACAAGACTTCTCGTATTCTCCAGTACCGAGCTGAAGACGCTCATGTGAAACATCCAGCAGACTATAGAGATATTGTTTTGTTCTCCTTTAAAAAGAAAAATATTTTTAGTAAAAATAAGGTATGCTTATTTTAGGTGGTGGTTGTGGTGGTGATGGCTTAAATCCCACTCTAAGGGGCAAAACATACACACACATTTTTCCTATTTTTTTTGATGGTGTTTAAATCTATAGCCTTTCTTTTGACTTGTGCTTTCTTCCTGTTAATTATACTTTTTGGATTAAATTGAAGGGAAGGAAGGTAGACAAAAAGTCTATTGCAACTCTTTCCAGGTGTTGCACTGCATCCCATTCACTACCTGTCATCTTGGTCAGAAATTAGCTGATAGTATATGATGGTGTAGGTCCTGAAAACTCAATGGGTACCCTACTGGAAAACTGTTTCCTTGGGGAGAGGACTTTAATGTCAATGTGTATATTAATAGTATGCATTCCCATTTACAATGATAACGAAGACTGTCGTGAATCTTATGGAGGCATTTTCCACTGAATAAAGAGGTATCACAGGCCTGTATTTTAGCCAGCTAGGTACTTAGACATTTAAAATGCACAATGTAATTATTCTGTCTTATGATAAACATATTTCTTTTTATTTTATTTTTTGTGTTGATGTGGTATTTGCATGGTAAAATGAAGGGTACTGTTGCAGAGGATTTGTTTCTGAGGTAGCCCTTTCCTTTAAAATACCTTTCTTCACCCAACAATAGTTGAAGAAATAGTTAATAAAGAGATTTGACAAGGTGTTCTTTTATCGCCCCACCCCCCTTCAAGGTTTTTGAAGCACAACAAATTTGGAGCTTTCTTTTCTCATCTGTGTGTGTGCTGTCATGAACATTACTGTTAAAGTTCTTTCAAAGAACTTGGGCATGGACTAGTAAGTCATAATATGAATAATGATACTACATGCTTGAGCTTATCTTAACTTACAGAAGGTTTTAAAAACACTTAAGTGTTCTCTCTATATTGCTATATGAGATTGCACTCCATAGTGCATGAACTGTAAAATGAACTTAATGTGCTTCTCACACTGATGTTTTTTTTTGTGTAGATCCAGTTATGTATTTCAACTAGTTCTTGGTCCAGTAGCTTTTCCCTTGATACTGTAGGAAGCTATGGATGTGTCAAGTGTTCAGCTAATAACATGGACTATCTGGTAAGATAGATTTTTGTGTTTTGTGGAGTTCGTTTGTGATCTTTTTAGCTTTAATGCTTTTTCTGCTTAAGGCATTTCTTTCAATGCTTACACTGCTTTTAAATCACAGAAATATGTAACATCTAGCTTAATAATTTTTAAGCTCCAGCGATTCAGGTCTACACCTGGTGGCAAGTAGTTTCCCCAATAGAGGTTTCAGTGTAATGCATAGAAGTGTGATGTAATAATGTAGTATTAGGCAGTTTGAAAATCTTATGGTCAACTCATGTAGTTGAGGGTTCACATCCGTTGTTTGCTAGTGTTTAGGTCTTCAGTTAGCAACCCTAAGACCACATTTCCAGACTACATGAGCAGAATAAAGAATACACTTTATGAAGATATGTGGGGTCTTGTGTTTCTCCATGGTCTTTACATGATCTCTCATATGATCATTTTAGGTTATCTTGATTTATTGTGAGGGTTTCTTGTTGGATTATTCTATGCAAATTTTACAGCTACATAATGCTACTGTCTCTTTGCCACTGTGCTCTGTCACTTAATTCACTGATATTACTGCATGCTGTTTGATTCCTTTTACAGATGTTCAGAATAGGAGTGTTGTGTGCTAGCCTTTGCAGTTACAGTAATGATGGCTTTTCTTTTTTCCATCCGGACTTTTCTCCTAAGCTTGGTGTTGATGGTTTGCTCAAATTGTCCCTGTTCAACAGGTTGGAGTTAGCATCAAAATGAGCAGTTTCAACCTTACCAGGATAGTTACCTTCACTCCGTTCTACACGATAGCAAACAAATCTTCTCTGGAGCTAGAAGTTGGAGAAGTTGGTCCTAATGGCTCTTTCCCAACTAATAAATGGAATTATATCTCTGCTTCGGAGGTACTGTTTTATTTGTTTTTTTCTTTCCTTTGGATGTTACTGTAGACAGCCAACTGATCTCTAGCTGTTAGCTAAGGAAAAAAGCATTTCTCTTTATAGAAGCTCTGTCACTTCTGATGGCATGATGTGGATACTTGGCATCTTAGGGCAACTTGAACAGCACAGGTTGCATATGTTGGTAAATTTATGAAGGCCATCAGTTTAGATAACTTAATAGATGTAGATGAGATGCTCATCAGTTGATACGTGGGTGAGACTAAGGCATTGGAAATAGTTTTAGGCACACAAGACTGCTTATCTAACTGCCGGCTCATTATATGGAACATACACAAACTGATGGAGTCACACATTTCATGTTTTACAGTGTCTTCCATTTTGGCCTGAAAATTCATCTGGTGAACTGTGTGTAAGAGTGGTTGGCTATGAAAGTACATCGAAACCATTCCTGTTCAAAGCACAGGATAATGGTACTCTGCTGAGGGTGGAAGAATTGGTGAGACTGCCTTTATATGATTTTTTTCTTAATAATCTATTTTAGACTTATGGTATTGAACTTGGGAAAGCCTGACTCCTCAGGGTCATCAAGATCAAAACCTTATGCTATAAGGTATTAGTGAACTGCACTTCAGTTCTATTGAATAAAAAAAGGTCATGAATCAAGTTTTTAATGTTGTTAGTGTTTTCATAGCTGTGTGAAGTGGTCAAGTTCATTTAGTTTTGTCACCCTTTATAGGACACTGAACAGCTTTGCTGGCATATAAATAAAACCAGTATACTAAATCTCTAATATCCATTCTTTTGTAGAGGGTATTTCTTAGGTGCCTTCAATTTTGTTAAAATAGTTAACACAAAAATACCTTCTCTTTTAGGGTATTAGATAAGCTAATACATGTTGGAGACACACAGTTCATGGCTAAAATAATTTATGATTCAATTAGTAGAATCTTAATTATTTCAGAACTCCTCTGTGTCTACCGTTCGGGAATGCGTATATAAATGTAGCATGTTCAGACAAGTCTTTGGAGATAATGCTTATCAGAACTTGCTGACATAAAAGTGACTGTGAGGATAAGCTATCTTTCTAAGTTTGCTGAAGCAGTTTGAAAAAATGGCTTTAGAACAAGATGTCATCAATGATCTGGTGTTCTGTTGATGCATTAAATTAGAATAGTGGGTTTTTTTCTTCATTGTTCAATATAGATGGCTCAGATTTTCAAGACCATCCTTTCTAGTCCTATATATATAGTAAAGTTTCGCTGCTGCTGTGTACAGTGCTAAATATAATTTCCCACAGCCCTCTGATGTGAGCTAGAGAATCTGTAAGATGATATTATTCAGAGGTAGATGTATTCCCTTCCCACTCTCCTCCAGACATTATAGCATAGCAAAACCATTAATTTATTTTGCTAGACAAGCATTTGAGAACAAACTATCCAAAAGGGAAAACATGAGGTACCGTTGTATAAGCAAATGAAAAGAGAGGGGGGAAAAAAAAAAGGAGGGAAAAAAAAAAATCTTGCAAATATTTTGGAAGATCTTGAATGCCATTAGAAGAAAGACTTGTGATCATTTGTTTAGAGGTTTAATCAACAGAAATTTTCTGCTTAGTGATCAGTTTAACATGGTATTGTTATATTTGTCATACCCTTTAAAAATGTTAGAAAGTTTGTCTAGAGTAGCCCTTCAAATTTTTAAGGAGCATGCAGGAAATCGCAGGTTTTGAATGTAACCGAGTTTTGTAGTGAAGAATGAAGGGAATGATTTGCTGTACTTCTTACTGAAGTTAGCCAAAATAAGTTACTCTTAAAAATGTTACAATTTTAACATATTTTTTTAAACTCAGTTAAATCAGCAAATAGTTGATGGGTGCTATTGATGTCTGTCTTAGGCCAGTGACCAATGTGTTTGAGCTTACTCTTACTAGGTAATGTAGAGTATATTTCCTTTTTCATTAGTAAGAAGCCGGTGAGAGACTGATCTAAAGACAACAGTTTAGTCTGCTCTAACTTGAATTTATTCATTGAAGTTTCTGTCTAATGTTCTCTCCAGAACGGGGGCTTACTGGTAGATGTGAATGTTTCTGAGCATTCTACTCTCATAAGCTTCTCGGATTACCATGAGGGAGCTGCTCCAGCTCTTCTTGTTAACCATACTTCATGGGACTCTCTCAGATATAGACAGAGGTATGTGGAAGAACCAATTCACCATTGGTGGTTTAACTTGGGGATTTCCTTTTGTGAAGAAAGTAGTTCTCTCTTACTATTATGCTGCCTTGGAAAGTAGAAAAAAATATTTTTTTCTATTGTATTAACTTAATGAAGTATTTTGTCCACTTTTAAGCAGTCTTCATAGTTTGATAAAGTGGGGAGAATGACATAGAAATGCAGATAATAGTGAGCCTAGCTACAGCTGGACTTGTTTGGAGTAGCTTTGGCCCTCCATGTCTCACCCCAGGAGTCTGGAGGGGCAGAGTTTATAGCAATGTGATCTGCTTACACCACTTCAATCAGTGGTCTTAACCAATGAATGCTGTAATTTTACTCCTGTTTCTTTTAACTTGCAGTGGATTAAAAGAGGAAATGGAGTTGAAACCAAAGCAAGTGTGCCTGTTTGCATGGACAGATCCAACTAAACCAAGAAAATTGACTTGGGGCTACTCCCAAAATTTCGGTGAACTTGACCTGCTTAAGGTAAATCTCAAAAGCAGAGGGGTAAATGCTGAACGAAGCTCAGACTAGAACAGGATTAAAATTATCTGTGAGAAGGCTTCTTGAGTAACTTTGTCTTGTCCTGCAGGAGACTTTTGAGCCTGCTCTCAAGTAGCAGGATTTTAGATGTTTAGATTAATATAATTAGAGGGTTGGACAAATTCCAACCTGCATTTTCTTCATGTTTTTCTTGCATATGAGAGAAGGATCCGGTATTTGAACTGTGGCCATATCTGAATAGTAGAGAGAATGAATAATTCACTAATTTGCTAGCAGTGTACTATGTTAAGTTTAAGTAATGTGCCTAAAGATGGAGAAAGCCCCTGACTGTCGTGATGCTTGCTTCCTGTGGGAAATTCTTGCATGGAGTAGAAAGTTCTGAGTTGCTCACTAGTAGCTATTTCAATGTTTGTAACTCATGCAATACTAAAATGGGAAAATGTGGAGGCAAAATAATGGGGATCAAGATGGAAAATGAGTGAGAGAAAGAGGAAAATTATAACTAGAAGCAGAGGTAAATCTCGGGCAAGATGGGGCAAGTACATTGTTAAGGAATGGGGAAGCAAGTATTGATAGAGGAAGATTTTTCTCACTTAATTGGAACGTAGGCTAAAAAAAGTCCTATGTGTCTGTCTCTGAATAGCAGCCTTCTTGCACCTTCTTTTAAACTCTTGAGTTCTTTAGAAGTGACTTGATTTTTCTGTTGACTAAACACACACTTAATATAAGAAAGATGAAAATATTACTAGCTAAAAGTAGGGATAGGAAAGCCAGTTTGTGTTTCAGTTATATTGGGAGTGGATGTAGTTTCTCACAGTTGAACTCTGACAATTAACTAATTAGTGTGCTTTACTGTATAAGCACTTTCCTGGGTTAAATTTTTTAGTTTTAAAACCAAAATTATTTTGAAACTAATTTCCTTGGTATACAATTATGGTCATATTAATTAATATTTTGAACTTTTGAGAAAATGTCTGTCTCGGTTTTGCTTCACAAATTAACAAATAAAGAATATTGCATTTGAAGAGCAGAGGTCCTAATCATTGTTTGACTTTACTGTTTTGTGGTATATGATTTAATGCCACATTCCCCCATCACCTACAACTCTTAAGTCTTTTCTTATGCTGTGAAGGCCTTTGATTCCTGATAATTTCCAGTATTATTCTCATCCACAAATACTGCTGGAATGCCCATTTTACAAAAAGGGGGGAAAAAAGTCACAATCCACAACTGCTCTCTCCTGTGTTGGGGATACAGGATGCCAGCAAGTCAGTACAATGCAATGAAGTGAACAAACAATAAAAATACTAAGTTTTGGGTTGTATGTGTGCCAGTAAACTTGATTGCAATGTCATGGGTTTATTCCAATAACATGCTTACATAATGTTCCCCTCCCCACAATACAGGATGAATGTGGCCAATTCCCTTATAATGCAAATACTCAGATACACTGGGTGTCTTTCCTGGATGGACGTCAGCGAGTGCTACTTTTCACAGATGATGTTGCATTAGTTTCTAAAGCACGACAAGCAGAGGAGCTGGAGCAACCTGATCAAGAAATAAACGTGTCAATCCATAGTCTTGGACTTTCTCTTGTTAACAACGAAAATAAAAAAGAAATCTCGTATATAGGAATTACTAGGTACTGCACTTGGAAGGCTAAATATTCTTTGAAATAATAAAAATTTAACATGTTTTAGCAATACAATTGATTTGAAGGTTTCATCTTTCGCATAAAGTTAATAGAAGTGAAACATGAAGCATTATAATATCTTTTTACATGGTTTGCATGCATAAGAAAGATTTAAGTACTTTTAAGTTGTTAACCTTGTTATTTGTCTTTTAGTTCTGGTGTTGTTTGGGAACTGAAACCACGGCAAAAGTGGAAACCATTTAATCAAAAGCAAATAAACATGTTGGAACAAGCTTATCAAAAGTACCTTTGTAAGGGTGCTTTCCAAGCTCCAGGTTGGCATAAACTGGACAGCAATACTGAGGTATGTTTTGAGGTTTCAGGTGTTCAGTGTTTAAAGGATTGCAAAATATGTGCAACAGTTAAAACAGGTTGCTCTTTTGCAAAGTAAGGAAAGATGCTGTGTTAAGAGAAAGACAACCAAGAAGACAACTTTTTTTCTGGAATATTTCTATATTTTATAAAGCAGCATATTATTGTATTGAGGTAATACTGAGGTGGTATTGAGGTATTTTCAGACTTCTATTATGAAGTAAGAATATCCCAAGAATTTTTCAGTTGTGTGATTTGAAAAGATTGTTTAGTAGCTGCATGTTCTTTATTTATTCTCATTCATGTAACACATTCTTTGCATAAATCATGGGTTTAGCTTCTTAGTAAGCTGTAGTTCCTATGGCTTGATACAATAAAAGAGCCTGTAGCATTCAGAGACCCTTGAAATTAGTTAACTTGAGCTTTTTCAGACATTAATTATACATATCTGTATCCCACACATAAATGTTACATTTTGAAATGGCTAAGTAAAATGCAGGCATTTTACAGTACCATAGTCAACATAACATTATTATTTTTCTAATGTAACTGTATATTACCTCTGCGTGCTTGTATTTCCAGGTGAATTTTACTAAGTTTCCCATGGAAATGCGTCTCCCAGTCAGATGCAGCATCCGACGCAACTTCCTGTCAGGAATTCAGGTTGAATTCAAGCAGTCACCTCACCAAAGAAGCTTACGTGCTCAGTTATATTGGCTGCAGGTACCATATTTCATCATGTTCTATAAGGGAAACAGACACTTTAAGGCTTTTACTTTATTCACATATATGAAAAAAGTATCTCCAAATGTTATGTATGTGGTGCTCTGCTCGCGATGTCAGTAGTAGCAGAAGTCCTGTGAGTGCTCCATTGATGGGAAAAGTACTACAGAATTGGCATCCCAGGATTTTACAAGTAGTATGGAAAAAATCTACAAAATTATGGGTTAATGTAAAGCAGGGTGTTATGGTGATAGCTACTTTGAGAGAGATTTTCTGGTGTTCTAAAATAAACAAGCAAAAACCTAAACCTATTTCAAAATTTCTTTACCTTAGTTTGCATATAGTAACATACTCTTCTAGAGAGCATACCTAGTGGTTTAGAGTCTTTAGTTAAAACTGTCTGTCTAGTGGGAAGTAGGTAATACATGTGAAATACTCAAAAACAGTATGCAATAATATATCTGCAAGTAAGTTTAACAGTGAATTAATGGGTAACAATTACACTTGATTAGTATACTTCAGTCAGTATTGATAGTGTTGTTAAATTAACCAATACAGTGTCTGAGCAGACACTAGTGAGTAATGTTTAGTACAACAGTGAAATGGTGGTGGGAAGTCATCATCATTATTGTCATGTCTATTTGCTGCACTTCAGAGTTCCCCAGGAGAGGGCACTCTTCGAGGACCCTGATTCTTTTCTTGACCAGCTAGTGGGGAAAAAGTTCTTTTTCCCTTTTATCTTTTGTTTTCTGTTTTTATTTTTACCTGAAGGGAGTTTTCACTATTACGATCAATGTATGTCATCAGCTGCAGACGCTCTGAATGAATCTTTTTGAGTGTGAACTTGTGCAAGCATCCCTTGTGCAACACTTCCAAGCACCTGGCCTTTTATAATGAAATACATAACATTCCAAAATAATATCAGAGTAATCCTCTTCCTCTTTTCTCCTTCTCCCAAAATAAGAATAATATTCTTCTTGAACACAATCTATAAACAAGTTTCTCAAACCTTCTAAAATGGAAATGGTCTTTTATTATTATCATGTCATGAAAATATTCCAGTAATGATGCAATAATTTTTTAGGTTGATAATCAATTACCAGGATCAATGTTTCCTGTTGTATTTCATCCTGTAGCCCCTCCCAAGTCGATTGCTTTGGATTCAGGTAAGAGAAAGCCTTTAGTAATACTGGATTTATTCAGCCTTGAAAGTAGTAACTTGGCAATTTATTGTTTACATATATTTTTTTCTTTTTAGAACCAAAACCTTTCATTGACCTCAGCATCATCACTAGATTCAATGAATATAGCAAAGTACTGCAATTCAAGTGAGTTTAACAGTGTAATTTAATACTATTTTAGATACTTAACACATTTATAAGTGAACCTTGTTTTAAAGTTCATGTTCTCCTATCCAAATAACTCTGGATTTTGGATTGAGGTTTTTAAATGTCTTCAGTGGAATACATAATTCAAAAATTTCTAGGAAGTAAGGACTAATCGCATGAACAGACTGTTATACGGATATTTTAGTGACCAGATTTCCTTCTTGTACTATGTTTGCATGTCTGCTGTTTCCTGTACAGTTCTGGGGTTATTTGGAGCTCTAACAACAAACAGCTCATGCAGTCACTAATGTAGCCCAGTACTGTTATGTTGTGAAATACATATTCGCTGTGTCTTGAGTTTTTGTACAAAATTGAGTCAAAAATGTTATACAGATGTTTTTTAATGTTAGTATCTGTACTTAAGTAGTGTGGATAAAATATCTGAGGATGGTGAACTTTAATGAAATATTCAGTAATATGACTTTTGGAGAGAGTGAACTGGGTAAGAGCAAGAAATGTTGTTTACATGTGGAATCCATAATGTATGAATAAATATAAGAAATACTCTGTGATGTTCAATATCTTTAGGTAAATTTTCAGAATGTTAAGACATGAATAATTACAGTAATGTACAGCTTTGTGAGGCTGGTCAGCCATTCTAACATATCTATTAGTTGATATTGTAGATTGTAAGTCTTAATATGCAACATTGCATAAGAAAATCCACTTACATGGGGTAAGCATGTGATATTTAAGTTAAAGCTTCTACAACTATACACTTTGTTTTTTCGTTGTAGATACTTCATGGTTCTTATCCAGGAAATGGCACTGAAAATTGATCAAGGGTTTTTAAGAGCCTTTAGTGAGCTTTTCACTCCATCTACAGACCCAGAAGCTGAAAGACAAAGGGTAACATATGAGAGAAATTAATTTTTGCTAGAACAGGGTCTTTAACAACATAACAATTTTCTGAGTATTTTCATTTAAATGAGTGAATATTTTATTTGGCAACAGTGAATAACAAGGCATGGTAAGATAATTTTCAGTGAAGCATTGGTATTTCTTTTAAACATTGTCGGGGAGCCTTATTAATTGACAGGCTTGAGTAACTGATACTCTGGTATGTGTAACTGTTTTACTCTTTTAATGTTTCATTGATTGATGACACAATTATTTCAACTGGGGCTACAAGGTGTTAAGGGTGGTAGATGAAATAAGGCTAGGGATTATAGAGTGAACTTCTAGTTGACTGTTAGTCTAGTGTCTTTCATCTTTAGAGAACAGGAGGAACAGATTTTTGTGGCTTCAGATAAGGTTTTATAAAAGTTGATAGTATTCAGAAAGGTCACATTTGGTTCTAATGGGTCTAGGAGGGTCTTACAATTTCTATGAAATGTGTATCTTCATACACATTATAAAAAAATTCTAATTTTGTGAGGAAATAAAAGATTTAAGGAAGTCAGGAAGTTAGTTTAATAATATTTCTAAGGTACAATTGATATCTTATGTGACTGATCAATTTAAGGGAATATTCAGTGATAAAGTTTGAAAGAGAGAATTTACCCAGACACCATTGTATTGGGTGTTACGGTTTTTTTGGCATGTGGTGGTGGTTGTTATTGGTTGGATTTGGGGGTTTTTGTTTTGTTTTGTTTTGTTTTTTGGTGTTGTGTTTGGGTTTTTTTACTCTTAATTAAAGAAATCTCTAATGTTACAATCTAGTATACAAAAGAAATTAGTCTCCAGTTTTGGGGGTGTTGGCTATTTAACTGATTAGTTGACTGTTTTATTACATTTAACTATGGTTATTATTTCTGCTTTTTTTTGTATGTATATATATTTTACATGTATTTATGGATATTGTATTAATAATTGTATTGCATATATGTTGATGAGAAACTTCTGTTCTTTTTTTTCTTTCTAATAAAACCAGTCCAAATTAATTCAACAAGATGTGGATGCACTTAACACTGAGCTAATGGAGTCTTCCCTAACAGACCTGTCCATGCTCAGCTTCTTTGAGCATTTCCATATTTCTCCAATTAAGGTATGCAATAGAGATACTTCTGGTTAATAAAGCACTTGATAACAATGGGCTAGTTTAACAGTTGACTTGATGATTGCAAAGGTCTTGTCCAACCTCACGATTCTGTGATTGTCTTAATTCACTGTGTAAATATATTGTCAGACCACCCTTCTGGCTAATTGAGGTCTTTATGCTGTCTTCCTAATGGGGATTTTATATAGTCTAAAACTCATTATTTTGTTGGAAAACTTTTGTAGTTGCCTGTGAGTACAAACAGATCCTTAACCATTGCTAAATGGGAATAACCATTGCTAATGTGTGTAATAATGAGGAGAGCTAGACAAAATGCTGGCCTGAAGTTATCCAAATAATAGATTATAAAGTATAGTAAAATATACTTTCATGGGCTTGTCTTCATGTCTCTCTTGAACTAGGTAGATTTTTTTCAGAGCCAGAGAAGACAGACCACTAGTAATTATACATTATTCTGAATCAAAAGAAGTTCCCCTAAGGCTATTGAATTGAATAAGAATTTAGAGGAAAAAACCTACTTACTTTTCTTTTCTCTGAATGTATGAAAGACATACATAAACCCTGATATAGATTATTATGTTTGGACACTTTTTTCACAACTTCTTTCTTACTTCACTAGTTATCTGTTAAGTACCCTTCAGTTCTTGGAATTACTTTTTAAGGACAAAGAGATCAGAAAAAAAAAACAACTTACAAGAATGTGAAGCTAGGAAAAACATTAGAGAAAAAAAGACAACTACTGTGATATTTCAACATTATCCTCTAGCTAGTCTGCTTAAAGTTGTTGAAGAAAAGGTTATAATTTTAAGTTAATTTTTCATCTCTTCTTTGTAATGCCTACATTTGCTGCCTTAAATTACAGGAGGGGACTTCTGTTGCTATTGCTTTTTTCACCTGACTCATCTCAATACTCTAAACCAGAGGATAGTGGGAAACATGAAAATTTCCATGTGACCTTTTGGAAACAATAAAAATTGGGAAATATTGAAAAAGTCAAATCATACAGGTTAACTGCTATGCCCTCTTTTAACCAAGCAAAAAGGGAGCAATAGAGGTTTTGGTGATGTACAAGTGAAAAGGAAAATAATTTTCTGTTGTCCTCTCCACCATTGGTAAAAGTGTGTGAACTTCTTTGTTTATTATAAGACACTTTCAATCTCATTTTACAGTGTTCAAGACAGTTCCACAAAGGAGTGACTAGTGGCACACGAGCTAGTTCACTAAATGAAAATTTAAGATTTAACTTGTACTGGGAATTAAGCTCCACCTGTTTAACATATAATTTCTCTCATTGCTTACGTAGAACTTTACAGATGTAAACATAACAAAAGTTAAACTTCTAGGGCAATTTGAAACTTCTCTATATGGAAATATGAATAAATACATGTTATCAAAGTAATACCATTGTGAGTTCAGGCATGTTTGTTGAAATGGTACATTTCCTTGAAGTGTTACCACTGTTTCTCCACTGGTTTGTTTACATGTGCACCATACACCCTGTTTGGGGTGTCCCTTGTTGTTTTACTAATACTGTCTTGACAGTTGCATTTGAGTCTCTCTCTGGCTTCTGGTGGAGAAGCATCAAATAAGGGGGAAGAAATGATAGCCATTCATTCTCTGAATTTGCTGTTGAAAAGTATTGGAGCTACTCTAACAGATGTGGATGATCTTATTTTCAAGTAAGCTAATAAAATTTATTTTAATATTTTTATTGAAGGTACTATACATATAATAATTGGGTCCATGGTAAACTTTGCTGACTGACTCTAGTATAAATGTACACAGTCTTTGGGGAAGGGGAGGAATGGAGGAAAGAGCTTCAGGATTATCTGAAAGGAAAAAAGAGAGAAATACTTAGGAGGACGAAGGATGTAACTAGTGTGTTACTTGTCTTTCAGACTTGGTTTCTTTGAAATTAAATATCAGTTCTACAAGAGAGATCAACTGATGAAGAGAGTTGTTAGACATTACAGTGAACAAGTAAGCTCATTTAGTCAAGCCTTTGTGTAAAATTTTGAATAAGTATCTTTACAGAATGCAGAAAATAAGAAATAAAAGGTCAATACCTCTAAAAACTACTTAATTTTTATTTCATGGTACTGAAGTAGGAATCTGGTGGCATATTGCAAAAACATAAATACCAAAGTGTCCTGAAAATGTGTGTTAAGAATTTTAAATGATTGCTTCTGTTAATTTTATTCACCAAAGTGTAGTGATAGTTATCCATGTATATACTGTGTCTTTTGTCTATGTCGTCTTCATTCTAGTAGTAATACCTAGTTGAGTACTCTTAACAACTTACTTGGAAGTGAATTAAAAAATCTACCAGCCTTGGTTTCTAACGTGGAACTATTTGTGTCAACAGCTAGTAACACTACTTTTGCTTCTCCTTCCCCCTCCCATTGTTTAGCTCCTGAAACAGATGTATGTTCTTGTGCTTGGGTTAGATGTTCTTGGAAATCCATTTGGCTTGATCAGAGGCTTGTCTGAAGGAGTTGAAGCTTTCTTTTATGAGCCGTTCCAGGTTTGACTTCCTGATTCTTCACTTGTGTGTGAATAGTAGGCTGATTGAATATACTGGTTGAGTTGTAGTTTTGTCATCACTGTACTCTACAGCCTGAACAGTTAAGAATGTGGTAATTTTTTAGGTTAACTTTAAAGAAATAACATACTGGAATGGCATTACTTTCATTAGTGTAAAAAAAATTGCTAGGTTTTCTTGAAACAGATGCATACATGTATAGTTTTCTAGTACTCATAATAAGCTTTGTTGTTAGGGTGCTGTTCAAGGCCCGGAAGAATTTGCTGAAGGCTTTGTGATTGGTGTTAAAAGTCTTCTTGGGCACACAGTGGGTATGTATCATATTGTTACTGTTGTAATAAATTAGGTTAAATCATGAAGTGCTCTTGGTTTACTTTTTATGATTATTTTGAAGGGAAAGTTATATTTTCAAAATCTCTATATGGTAATTTTTTGACAAATATTTGTCAGGTACAATTGCCACTATTCAAGGTACAGATAATTTATACCTACTTAATTGACACCATCTAACTGTCTGCTTTGTAGACCACGCAGACATTGTATGAAAGACTGAATTTATAACATGGTGTGGATGAAAAAGGAAAAATAATTCTAATGGTCCTAAAATGTCTGGAGAAGCCTGAGAAGTGTTCTTAAGGCCATCTATTGTTACAGTTACCTTACATTTTTATTCAGCAGAATAATTAGAAAAAAATATGTTTACATCCAATATCCTATATAAGGTGTACTGAAGTGATATAAGGGTTACTTTTTTGCTGTATATATTGATTTCAGGTCACATTCCGCAGTCTTCTCATGGAAGACGTGGTAGTCACTCTGTGTACATTTGTAATATTTAAACTAGATATGATGGAAAACTGCTATGAACTTTGGGGCTTCTCACATGTCGTTTGCTGTTAAATTGTGAAAGAACAGTAACTTCTGCTTCCTATGCCATTCCCTCAGGTGGTGCAGCAGGGGTGGTGTCTAGGATCACTGGTTCTGTTGGAAAAGGCTTGGCTGCTATTACTATGGATAAAGAATTTCAACAGAAACGGAGAGAGGAGATGGGTCGGCAGCCAAAAGACTTTGGTGACAGTCTGGCCAAAGGAGGAAAAGGCTTGTTACGGGTATGAATTTGAAGTTGACAGCACTATGTGTCAACTCTTAATCCATACTTAAAAATTATATGCAAGAAAGTTTGATGTCATCTTTATCAGTTCATGAACTAAACAGAAGGGACAGGCAGTTGGTTTATAGGAGACTTAGTATATTGTGACAGTTTTAGTGTTTGAGGTCATGTTTTTGGCCAACCTGAGAAACTGAAGGTAGAGTCTCAGAATGAAGTATAGGATATAACACCGAGTTCTCCTGCGAATAATAAGTAGTGACTCATGTTCAATAAATGTATTATCTAATTCAAGTAACTGGGCCATTATTTTACTTTGCAGTCAGTTCTATCACTGGAGTCAGTTGGCTGCAATTATGAGCTCTGGAAATGTGCTACATAAAATGGCTTTCTATATGATGAGGTCATAAAAAAAAAAAGTAGGTGTTCTTGACTTAAAATAATGTGACCATAAGGCAAGTAGAATGTGTATAGAATTAAGCAGTGGATTAGTTTGGAGTTATTTTTATGCTATAGAGGTTGTGCATCCTCTATAATTTTGTAATCTAAAATTGGGTAACCTTTTCTGGTTGCTGAACAATTTTGTGTCTGTTTCTAGCTGAAGTGCTAAGTTTGAGACATACCTCATGTAAACAATTAGTGAGAGATCTGTATTAGCCAAATGCAAATTAAGTCTCCAAATATATTCTATCACCATTCAGAATGAAAGCAGTCACCATTTCTAAGTAATTATAAGTAGTAAACATTGTGGAGTTGTTTCTGATACTGTTTGCTGAAGATTGCTAAGTTACCTCAGTGATTTTTTTTTTTAATTATTATTATTTTTTATTCTTGGTGTCATCAAACTAATCAACCTTTAAAGTCTTCCAGACAGTTACTAGATGTTGATATAACTTGAATATTTGATATCATTCACTCAAGACTAGGAATTCTGACAACTTCCTGTTACTAGTGAAAGTGAAATAGTGACTTCCTTAATTATTACAAGACTGTACAAAAGATTTTTTTGTGTGTGTTTCTTGCCAGCATAAATATTTCTTCAGTGATTTTAGGTTTTATTCCTCTTTTATTTCCCTCAGTTATAATTTCTTAAATTGTAAGAAACAAATAAAACCCAGACAAACAGTTTCTGATATTGAAGCTTCATTATAAAGTTGCAAAATGAAGAATGAGAGACAATTGTCTGCCCAATTGGGTTATAGAATTCCTGTCTCTAAGTAGGAACTTAATTATCTTCTTCGTTTTAGGGTGTTGTTGGTGGTGTGACGGGCATAATTACTAAACCCGTAGAAGGTAAGCACTAAGGTTGCACTGTACTGCTTAAATGGTTTCCCAGTATTTTACGATTTATTTTGTAATTTTAAGAAATAGCAATTGAAGTGTGGTGATGCAGAGGTGTGTAGCAAGATTATATTTCTCATTCAGATATGAGCTTATGTGATTATTTGCTTAAATATATTAATAGCTGTTACGGGCTTATGACCATTTCAGCCAGTATATGAATTAAGGAATGATTGTCTGTGATGCATTTTGTTGGACCTGCTGTAGTAACCAATTTATTATGTAAAGCCATAATAAAGAAACTAAAAATACTATATTATAAAGTGCCAATTGCAAAAGTTTCTTGGGACTCCAAAAGTTGGAGAAAACTTAAAAAGCAAATTGGCTTTATGCCTGATATCAGTATTTGTCTTTGAAGACTCACTTTATCACTATGATAGATGATGGACACAACCGAAGAAAAAAATCCTGTTATTAAAATTCATGTCAAAGTAATTTAAATGTTTGAAGTTAATTTTTACTGTTTTATTTTATAGATTATTGGCAGATTATTTGAGGTGTAGTCCTTCTGTCATTATTGAATAAACACGTGCTTTCTAAACACAGTCTTGTCTCTTCCATAGTTAGATATCACCAGAAACAAGTACTTTTGAGATAGAAATAATGAACTTCTATTATACTTGCACATCTGAGTGTCTTGGGTCATTTTATTACTATCAACCTCTAAAAATGGTTATATTGTCCTACGGTCCATACTGAAAGCATGAGAAGGGGAATCCAGTTAACTCTTCAGTTATGCTGACTTTGTGTACAGTAGTAGGTCTGGTCAGATAAGGAAGTAATGTGTGACTTTTCATAGAGGACTTCTTTAATGAGTGGATTGTACGTAATCAATTGCTGTGGACTGTTTCTCATATAAAACAGTTCTAGTTTAGCTTGGAGCAGCAATGTTGTAATTCTGTGGTTAATTAATGTCTTCAAGTAGGTCATTAAAACTATTTCTTTTTCTTTTAAAGGGGCTAAAAAAGAAGGTGCCGCTGGATTTTTTAAAGGAATTGGAAAGGGGCTTGTAGGAGTAGTAGCCCGCCCAACTGGTGGCATTGTAGATATGGCAAGCAGTACCTTCCAGGGAATTCAAAGGTAAAATGTTGAATAAGTTCTGAAGTACTTTCCATGTATTGGATTCCAGCTGGTAAAGTGGTCCAGTAGTGAGACTCAATTATTTATGTTAAATACAGTATGCAGTATATATTGTGGCTGCCTATAGATGTTGTGGAGTCTCCTTCTCTGGAGATTGTGAAAACCCACCTGGACATGTTCCTGTGCAACCTCCTCTAGGTGAACTTGCTTTAGCAGGGTGATTGGCCTAGATGATCCCCAGGGGTCCCTTTTTAACCCCTACTATTCTGTGATTCTATCCTATGGGGTTGAGAGATGTCTAGTAGCCTGTAATGAATGTATTTTATGATGATCTCTGGAAATTGGTCCTTCAGAATACATCTTGACAGTGTTGTAGTTCATGCAGATGATAACTAGTCTATTTTCTTGTTTCATTCCCTCCTCTGATCAGGAAGTAAGAAGCCTTCTGTAAATTTCACTTTTGAGGTTAGCTGGTATACTGATGAATGCAAATATCTAAATGACATTTAAAATTGCTGTAAAAAGTAGACCATTTAAGTTTTCAGAGAAAAATTTGCCAGTTTGAAATTTGGTTAGCAGTGCAGGTCAGGGGCTTCTTACACTTCGAGGAAGTAGGATATGTGGCAAGTGAAAGGGTGACTTTTTAAAGACATATTGCTGAAACTCAGAATTGTAGTAAGCTTACCAGAATATTGTTCCACTATTTATGACAGAGTGGCAGAATCAACTGAAGAAGTATCTAATCTCCGTCCTCCACGTTTCATTCATGAAGATGGCATCATCCGGCCATATGATAGGGCGGAAGCTGAAGGTTATGATTTGTTTGAGGTACGACTTGCACTTTAAATACAGTTAAAACTCTCTAGCCTACAGGATTCCATAAATGATTTTATTATTAAAAAGCTGCCAGGGATCTGTGGCCATTGTTACCAGTAGTAAAAACTTGCTCCAGCCTATTTCGTAGGAAAAGTCAGTATAGCAGAGAAAAGACAGTGGTTGCAGTAAGCTGAATGCAACCAGAAAACTGCAGCATTGATCTTAAATTCTTTTGCATGTTATGTTCTCTAATTGCTTATCTTGTGCTCATGGAAAGAGGTAGTAGGATTAAGAATTAGTAGGATTATGATTTGAATATGTGGAAAGAAAACCATCTCAATATTCAGTTCTGATGTTTTACTTAAAGCTGAGACTGGTTTACAAACTAAGCTGCTTTTATATTGGATGTATAGAGCTTGAATTTGTTGGCATATGATGTAATTACTGAAATTGGGTGGTTGGTGGTGGTGGTTTGGGTTATTTTGGTGGTGGTGGTGGTGGTGGTGGGGATTTTGGTGGTGGTGGTGGTGGTGGTGTGGGTGGTT
>JANHFX010011861.1:21341-33364 GCA_027560015.1 Chloroceryle amazona | reverse complement strand
GTTGGCCAGATTCCCAATATATGCCAAGGCAATTGAATGACACTGATTCCAAAGTACACTTGAATGTATTGCTAATATCATGCTATTATCCCCTGAAACCCAGAAACTCTACATGCCAGGGCACTGCAGTTAAGGTGCAGTGGTTGGCACTGAGCTTCGCTGTGATTTTGCAAGTTCCTCCGAACCTCTAATCCTCTAAAAAGGCAAAATCACCAGGATATGGAAAAGGAGAGCCTATGCAGCTAAACACCCCACATCCCCCAGATTATTCCGGAAAACCAGACGGGCCAGCGCCAGGTTTCACTCAGCACTATCAACTGTAATTACTTCACTGCACATCCCGCTGTACTTTCCACTTTTCCCATGTCTCAGCCAGCAGATACATGTGATCACATACGACCCTTAGTTCTCATTAAAAAGCTCCATATCCCTCAAGGCTGCACAGGAAGATTTATTCCAAAAGGATAGAAAATAAATGAAGACAGACAAAAGGAGGATTGTATTTTGGAATTGGATGGGCCACTTTAGCTCCAATTCTCTTAAAATATGCAGCCTAAAATAATGGCTTCCTGAGGAATATTTCAAAACTAACTGTTAAAACTGGTCAGAGTTATGGATCACTAGAAACATGACCTAATCCTAGACTGTATCACACAACCTGAAAACCCTGCCTGTCACCCACCTTAACTATGGACACAGAAGGGACACGGGTCACTCAATGTGCAAATATCCCTCTGTTAATTCCATCCTATAGCTTTGGTATGTTCTGCTCAAGAGGCTTTGGGATTTTATTTAATTAGTTTAAGGTAACAACCTAAATCCTAATCCAGAATATGGAGCTGAATTTTTATAGAAGGAACTAATCCTACACCCACCATAGCCCCAAATCTCTTTTTTTGCTACCAACAGCAGTTTAAGGAACTTATTTACAGTGCCCCCATGACAGGCTGTCTGATCCTGTTTATTCTCTCTCATACTTAAAAGGGTCAGTAGAGGCTTTGTCCACTCAAACACACAAGCCTGGGAAGTGTCACATTCTTCACTCCAGGGAAACACAAGTCACAATTACACCAGAGTTAAAACTGTCCAGATGGAATCAGAACTCATAAAAATCTATTCCTTTGGTGGTTGGGGGCGTGGGTTCAAGTCAAAGGGAACTTCCTCCAGAAAATAAATTTACAAATGTCTTGTTTGTCTTGTTTCAACTTGTTTTTACTAACTGGTCCTGTATTCTCTATTACACAAAAATGTGTAACCACTATTGAAGGACAAACAAAAAAGCTCCTTAGAGAATTAGCTGTGATTAGCTATAATAAAAATCAGGTATTTCAAGATAGGTAGCTGCTAATGAAAGAAAGCAGGACTGCCTTATGCGGGCAAAAGCACCACTGTGGGCACTGACCACCACCTGGAAATTAACAGACTAAATAAATGACATTGCAGCAGTTGTGTGTCCACACAGAGATGAGGATACTAGAGCTGCAAGCATCTAACTCAGGTAGGCTAGCGGGTTCCCAAAACCAAGAAAACAAATTTTGCTAATGGTTTTGATTTTAGATACTGCAAGACAGTCATATTTAAAACAGAAGTGTACATATATATCCCCCAAATTTTTACATCAATATGCACATACAGCAGAGTTCAGGTGAGCCCAGGGTTCTACTAAAACTTTTAGATAACAAATGTGAAGTCAAACACAAATTTTCCACTGCAAAAACATTCTGGCCCATTTAATTTAGCTTCACATACCAGGCTAAACCCTATAAAACATCAGCAGTCCCTGGAGATTTGTGAATCTCTAGAGTTTTTGCAGGATGCTCTATTGAAACTAGAAGCAACTGGGCAACAATTGCTCACGCCTTGCGTACAAAAGGTTCAACAAAGTGTGATTTGCTGCATCTCACATAAAGAAAAAGCAGCTTCTGACAAACTGCCTAATCCTAATCTCAAACCACTGTCTGCTTCCTCTCGGTGTTTCCATCTCTTCCAATCTTTCCTTCTTCCTCTGCTCTTTGCACCGATTAACAAAATGCTTCGTTCAGGAAACCCACCACTGTGCCTCTTACCAGTGAGCTATGAATGCCCTGGACCATGAACAAATGTCACTGCGATATGTTCCAGCTCCATTTGAAGGAAATGCCTCAAGTTTGTCTAATTACATTATTTTTCCTGTGTTGTTGCCTTGCAAGGTTACACTGCCTTGTATATTGAAGCTCTAGCCTTAGTGAACTGAAAAGTGGAACTCTTTTCAAAGTAAAGTTAATGCAAATAGCCACTGCAAGAGCTTAAGTTCCTAACATTTCTGTTTGTGAAACAGAAAGAGAACTTTGCTGGTAAGATCTTTTCTCAGACAAGTGCCAGCTCTCAGCTGTGCTCCTCCAGAAGTTCAAATCAATCTCCAGTCCAAAGTGGCCTCTCCTGTTATAAAACCTGGTCCCAATCCACATTAGTTTACAAATGAAATGAGCCTGACAGGCTGAAGTTCATCTTCAGGGAACACTTGTCCATACACAGCTCCAAGCCTCCAACAGACATGACTGGTGGTGCCCATTCAAGGAGACCCAGGACCGATGCAATCGGCAGGTCTGTCAGCAATGCTGGAGGTGCTGCACGGATCCAGAGAGAGCAAACCTCCAGAACCTTGTTCTGCACTGTTAGAGCTTCTAAATTGGAGAAGATTTTGAAGCTGATGAGCCAGTTTATTTCTTATAATAGTGTGTATTCCAGTGGGTAACCTTGCAAATGACAGCAAACAGGCAGAGAGATACAGGCTGCAGTCTTTTTGCACATCTGCACCTGGGAGGGGTGTGTGTGACACAGGGGAAAATGTAATATTCCAGCTCTAGAAAGAAAAAGGGAAGCATCTGTATTTCTAATACCACCACTGACCTTCTTTCCCATTTTAACTTTGACAAAAAGATGCTCAGGTTAATAGAGCCTATGGCAAAGCCACATATAGCAACGCTCTGTCTGTGGGACATCACAGCCAAATTCACTAAACGTCATTGTTTTGGGGACCAGGCCAGTGCCACAGAAGAATGTGGGCACTGTGTTAGGGGTCAGCTCTGTGTTCCACCACCTTGGGAATTTCTACAGAGAGCAAATGTGAAGTCTCTAGCCTCTAGCACTTGCTTTGCATGATGAGTAATTTTGATTCTGGGTTTGCCTGTGTCTGTCTGTCTGTGAGGTATCAACTTCTCTCACAGCAGTCACAGGGACAGGAACATTGGAAGAAACAGATTTTGGAAAAAGCTGGATCTTGATCTCCCGTCCTTTACTTACCTGAGTTAAAAACATACCACAAAAAATAAAAAAGAGCTAAAATCCATATACCTGCTAACTACACAATAAGACAGTCTCTAAAATTCCTCCTAAACTCTACTAAAAGTAGAGTTTCTGCTATGCAGAAAATTTGCAGTCCATTTAAAAACAAACAAAAGAGAAACAGTTGATAATCTAATAATTTAAATAAACTGTTAATTTTTACTTTTTCCTTTTAAGATTCCTGTATATTGATAACTTGGCCTTTGGCTGATTATCCAGGGGAAGACAGAAGATTAAACAAAGATGCTGGAGCACTGATATGGATCAAGATGTGGCCTCGCTTTGATAGCTTTCCTTTTAAGTTTTATCCTTCAAGCTGAAAATAAAAGCTTTTCTTAAAGAGTTTTTCAGAAGGTAGCAACAATGGATGGGGGGGTATTTATCAATGTTTTCAATTTCTCTGAAGATGGAGATTCTGCAGCTTGGTAACTCTCCTCTGGACTTGCTCTAATATATCAGCACCTTTCTCATACTGAGGATGCCCAGACTGGACACACTATGCCCAGAGCAATGTCATGGAATAGGAACAATCACTCTCCTCAGCCTGCTGGCTACACTCTCACTAACACCACCCAGGATGCAGTTGACCTTCTTTGCTGCAAGGACGCACTGACAACTTGGGTTTGACTTCTTCACCAAGTCCTCCAGGTCCTTCTCTGCAAGCCTGCCTGCACTGTTGCATGGGGTGACTCCACCCCAGAAGCAGGGCTTTGCTACAGAGTTCATGAGGTTCCCATCGGCCCATTTCTCCAGCCTCTAAAGGTCCTTCTGAACAGCAGCCCTGCACTCCAGCATCTGTAGCATGGAGTGATTGCATTTGCGTATGTGCCCTGAATTAAGATGGAGGAGATCGTATCTAGATTCAACTGCTGCTCTTATTTTCAGGAAAGTGTGACTGTCACAGAGATAAGAGAACTCAAAGGAACAGAGCTTTGCTTTGAAAAGCTGCACTCCCTGCAAGATACCAAGTAAAATCATCAAGGCTCTCACACTAGCTGTACCCTAGACAAGGGGCTGCCAGGCTACTGAGCACCTGTTCCATTTAGAATCAAATTACTGTTGAAAAGTAGGGTACACTTCAGAAATGTGACTGGTAGTAATATAAACAAAATACATCCTTTTCTTAAGAAAACCTCTTGCCTAGATGGTTTTCTGAACCGGTGTATTACACTGTAAATGAGGAGCTCTTCAAATTGCAGCAACTACAACAGTCTACCTCAGAGTGTGAGTGCAAATGGTCCAAAGAAAATCACACAGAATGAACTCTGAACAAATTTCATTACCGTACATGATTTTTCCAAGTTTCATTCCCCTGCAAACTAAAGCTAACTCTTGGAAAGATTCTAACCCTCTGGTTGCAAAGAGTCTAACGACACTGGTTGTTAAACACAAAGATTCTAACCATGGTGGTTGCAGAGAAACAGCTGCATGAAAATATGTCCCATCAAGACTCACTGGGAACTAGACCCTTGGTCACGTTATTTTAAGACGTTATTTTTCTTGGCTGTTAAGAATGAATTCTCACCCTCTCTTAGACTACTGCTGTGCTACGTGCACAGGCTCACGTGCCCACTTCCAATGCCTCAGTATTGCTCTGTACTTCCCCATGCTTTTTCAGCAGCCACCCCTTCTCATCAGCCATCAAGTAATGACCATTCACTACCAGTATCTACCAGAACAGGCACCTCTTCTGGGACTGCAAGTTCTTGGTGGTAGCTTTACTCAAATGGGTATTAACTGCAACCCTCTGTAACACAAACAGGATCCTTTATCTCTACCAAATTTATTCTTCTTTTCTGAAGTAACAACACTTCAACCAGAAGGTCCAAGATGGAAGCAAAGCAGAAACTTACCTTCTCTTGATGGTAAGCATTGCTCCCAAGAGGATGATAACAAACATCAGCAGCCCAGCTATAACTCCAGCCATTTTCACCGTGCTGTCAACTTGCTTTTCTGGTTCCACTGCGTTGGAATTCTGGGTGGAAGCTCCTTAAAAGATGAAGGAAGAGGAAGGAAGAGATAAAAAGAGAATTTCTAAAAAAAATTGTGCAATGATCCACTTTAAATATGAATTCAAAAGCCTAAAATCATATTTGCAGTCAAATTGTAACAATTGTCCGTCTAACCAAACCAAGGGCTAATGACAGATAATTCAGAGCAGTAATAAAAATCCTAGTCCAATGCAACTGACTCTGATATTTTACTGTATTATACTGTAACAAGGAATTGACTCTTCTGAAGCAATCAGCATGCACCCAGGAGGAGGAGAATTAATAGCAGTAATAATTACAGAATTCTGAGATTCTGTAATTTTCATCTCAAACACCTTAAGTGGAGCTGCAACCCTTACGCATCAAAATAAGGAATGGAGAAGTTTGCAGTAACAAATCCCATAATACTACTTGCAGAAACTTTTTTTTTCCCCTTCTAAAATGAGAATGCATTTGTATTACTCACCGTACTGGAGGCCTGACTTTTGTAAACATACGGTTACAGTTATGCATGGAACAAGCATTAAATCCCAACGCACAGAGCACCCTCCACATCATCTAATGTATTCTGAGCATGAGTTCTGCAGCCCAGGCGAGACAACATAATCCCTACTGAAAATGTTGGGGGTTTTCAGACTAAAGCCTACACACCTGAAAATAAAATGTATTTAGGAACATTATTTGAACAGCATTTCTTCTTTTACTTTCTTGTCTGGATCTGACTTTAAGGGTCTTTTGCCTTTGCAATAACTGAGGACCTTGCAGAACGTCACCCTTTCCCCTGCTGCTGGGACTACTCATATGGTGCTTATTGTACAGCTTAGCTCTGCTGACTTCACTACTTGCTGCACAGAATTCTTCCAGATACAGCTTAAACCACTGAGCTGGATTTAGAAAGCCCCACAAGATTTGAGTCATGGCTACTCTGAAGACTAAATAAGCCTACCTTTATTATAGTCCTGATAATTACTCCTAAAAATATCACTACTGTATTTGAGCAAATTAAATGAATTCACGTTACATGAGATTACAATCTTATCTTGGGCTTCACCTTTGCTGTTGGAATCAGCCAAGTCCTCCTCTACACCTTAAACACAGTAGGAGAGGGGAATCAAAAGTGCAAAATGCTGTCATCAGAAGACCTCCATGTTGTGCTCTTTTAACAACTGTATGACCTTCAGGAAAAGCTGACTTGCTTCTGTTCATGAAGTCAGTTGCTTGGGGTGATAACCCTCAATCGAGTCCATGTGTTGGTGAGATAGGAGGAAGCCTCACTGGGTTATTCTTTTGCCCATTTGCCACACGTTAAACTGCGTATGCTTTAAAAGACCTGTCTGCAAGGCCGAGCCCCAATGGTCATCAGGATCAAAGCATACTACTGAACACAGGCCTTTCTGATAGTTCTGAACAGGCTTTAGCTAGTGGACTTCCAGGGATGAAGATCTGATCTTGAACACAGATTATATCCCCCCCTCATGCTATCATCAAGAGTACCTATAGACCAATGACACCATAAATGCAAATCAAGAGAACTCACCACATGCAGTGATAGAAGTCTGGCTACACTCTTCCTACAGCTCAGCTGTTAATCTAGTTTGCCACAGCAAAACACTCCATTTACCAAACAAAATTGCTGGCTGCTTGAAACACACATGTAATGTCCAGCTTTTTGTCCCTGACAACTCTGTCGCTTTGCTGCACCCACCAATTTTCCCATTCGGTTACGAGTTCACTGCTAACTTCTGTGCTCACGTCTGAAACGCATTAATGGGACTCCTGAGTGTGAAAATAAAATAAGGTATCAGTTACATATTACCATCTTTATTTGACATCAACTCACAATCTTGGGAGTAAATCTGACCAAGAGGTGAGCTATATACCATCATACAGGCAATCCCGACACTATCATGCAACAAAGTAAATGATGAAGGTGCAATTTTCCCCTGAAAATGGCTAAAACTCCATTTGTTTGAAGTGAAACTCAGAAGTACTTCAAATTACGCTTCACTTGAATTGCAGTTACTCCAATGACCCTAAATAATAGGTGTTGGAGAATGGTTTTCTACCTCAAACAGCACAGTCAGACCCGCATCATTTCCGTACCATCTGAATACCCTCATGAATCGTGAGCCACGTTAAAAAAATAAGAATATGCTGTCAACTCCATCCTCCGACCCACAGATTGGTTTGATTTTGCCAGGTTGTTGCTTGTTACTACAGGCAGTGTGGGGTCAGTGTATTTTCAGTTGATGCTTCTCATCCCAATGTAGCCTACTGCAGTTCTAGAAAGAGAATAAAGGCTTATTATCCATCCTGACACCTACACACGCTGGTGATGGAGTCACTTGGCTCTTCTGTGTAACTCTTTTTATCTGTCTTGGCAAAGGCCAACAATTCCTTTAGGCTACTAGCCCAACCATTTGCAAGTTGTCTCAGCTAATAGCACCTAGGAATTGATAACATGACAGTACTGGGGAACTCCTACATCTTGGATTCTTAAAGCTTTCTAATGCAACATAACCACAGAAGTCCCTTGTTTTTCTCCTCTTCTTGCCTATTTTCCTTGCAGGTACCTAAGTCTGCTCTGGTTGCATGTACTCCCACCTGCACCACCACCAGCTGTAGGCAAAAAGAACATTTCTGTTCTGGCAGAAGGTGGTCTCTGTGCTGTTACTGAGCTTGCAGAAGATGACTTCTGATGCTCCCGAGAGTAATATGTTTTTAGAAGTCCTCCTGCTCTGACATGCAGGCAGATCTGACATCCTCTGAGCACAGCAGCCCATATGAACTCTCTGATAGCCACTTCATACAAATGCCTTTTAAATACAGCTGGAAAGCTCTGCACTACTGTACTTGAGGGGCCACCCTTTTCTTTCTGAAAAACAATGTTTCTATGTTGCTGACATTAAAAGGGAAAGAAAATAAACTATAACCATATTTTCTAGTGATTACTTCCACCACATTTCCTGGAATAAATTGTTCCTCGTAACTAAAGCTGGATACTGGAATAATAGGCTATAGAACAGGTCACCACTGTTATTACTGTGTGTATTTCAGTGGCACCCAGAGCCCTCGCTAGGGCCAGGACCCCATTACACTGTACTAACAAGAAGTAGGACAATTTTCTGCCCTAAGCTTACTTTTTAATAAGGAAGGCAAATGATAGAAGGCAGTGGCAGAAAAGTGAGCACTGTAGGTCCCTTGACTCCCTGTCTCTGCATTATCTCCTAGACTAGGCTGCTACTTTCAGAGAGATACATTTATGTAGTGTACAGAATGTGCTTTCCCAGAAGCTTAACCAGTGGCATGAATCTGAATCCACAGCATCAGCATTCACCCAACACACCCCATTCATAGCTATTTCAAGATTTGAGTCCTTCCCCACCAACCTACTTTACTTTGCTTTTTCAATTCCCTTCAAGATTCCCAGAGCTCCAGCACCTTGCAGTGAGACAGAACACGTCACATGCTGCACATTCCTGGGAGCTGCTGTTCTGGTGATGCTGCAGAGAGGCAAAGGGAGCCGAGCAGGGCTGAATGGGTCCCTTCCCAGGGTCACCTGCCTCATCAGCCCATGAGAAGTCAGGTTTATGGATCAACAAGCACTAGTTCAGCAAGGTGCAACTACCAGAAGCACAAATTCATGTTGTGCCAGCGACTTGTGGCTTTCAACCTTTTAAATCCCTCCTTGCTTTGGATCATGGTTAAAGCTGGCCCTGCAGTGGCTGATAACTAAAGGACGAGAATTTTGAAATCCAAAATTAATTCCAGTATAGAGGGCTGCTACTGTATTGCAGAGTTGAATCTTTCAGGAGATTTCTTCAGCTGAAAACGTTTCCATCCCCAAGGAAGAGATGACGTGTTTAGCTGCTCTGAGCTGAGGGATGGTTTGCAGGTGACTCTAACAGCCTGAACTCAAGTTCTTGCCTGTCATAACTAAAAAGAAGAAACTTCTCAAAATGCTAGGAAACTGAAAAATCATCTACTTACCAGGAAGTGCTCCTATGCAGTGCTATACAATCCTAGAGCGACAGACAAACGTACTTTAAATCATCTTAATACTCACATGACGTAAGTAATAAATGATGTTATTTATTTTGTAGATCTGGAAAGATTAAGGATATGCCCTTGGCATCACAGGCAGAGCTGAGGACTGACACTTCTGGACTGACACCCCGTGGCAACTCCATCAGACCATGCAACCTCCCACAGATGGGGACAGGGGTGAATGGGAGGGACAAGGTGGGGACAGAGGGAGAATCAGAAATGGTGGCTAAGTGAAAGATACCATGGTAATCTTTCAGCCAGCAATTTATGTACAGCTATAATATTTGAAAACAGTAAGCCACCAGATACAGCGTGACCTTCTCTGTGGAGCTGGCACACTGAACAACATCCAGAAAAGAATGATTATCGAGTGCACGTAGCTAAGCAGGACTGATAACACGAGTTTCTTCTATAAAACCTATCCCGCAAACTCTAATCTGATATGTTCTTTATTTGAAGAAGCAATTACAATATTGCATTAAGAAGTTAACTGACAGGATAAAGACAGGAAAAAGTCCTGTGATGGAAGTGGTATCACAACCATCAGTAGCTGTGTCACCACACACGGGAGAGAAGCATCCGATTCCACAACAGGAGGAGGAGAGAAGGCAAATAAAACACCTCTAAGGACAGGCAGGACAAACACCTGGGAGCTAGGAAAAGGCTGCGCATGAGAGAAGCAACGCAAGTAACGGGAGGTTCAGCCACAGCCAGGTGACAGGAAAGACCTAGAAAGGGGACAAGACAAATACCTGGCAAATACCAGGTTTGGTTACAAATTTGTAACACCTAAAAATCCAACTTCTTCAGATAAAAGTCACTCTTGAAACAAAAAACAATCAGAAAAATTACTTCAAAGCATTATTTAACCCAGATAAATTAATGAAAAATAATGGGTTCAAAGTCATTATGGGTTCAAACGAGCTGCTCAGAGTAACTTCTTCATAGCACACCATGGCCAGGTAGCAGGCTGAATGTAAAATCTCCTAATAGACCTAGAGGCTTATTTTCAAAAGACAGTTATTCTCAAGTCACTTGTAAACATAATTTTTATTCTCTTTCTCTTTTATTTTTTTTTTTTAATGGTGCTTTCTATGCGAGTGGCCTACAAATGATTAAAACCTCTCTGCACATAGAAACGTTTTCACTTAGGTTTTCAGATTCTGATTTATACCTGTACCTCTGTAACAGTTTGCAATACACAAACATGAGGGCAGATGGGTACCTGTGACAAGGATTATGTTGAGATAAAGGCAAAAGGGCACCAATTTACATCTTGATTTGGAATACCAGTTGGCCAGCAGACCCAGCAACAGCTCCCTGCATCACTGGTGGTGTGACTGGCTTGTGGAAGACAGGCTGGTCTGCAACCTTCAGCAGAGTATACCAGAGACTAAAAAAAGCCATGCACTACACCATTGCAGAACAAGAGCCAGAAAAGAGAAACAGCTCGTCAGAGCTGAAAGACAGCCTCCACTTTGGCTATTTCTTTGTTGGAATTCATTACAAAATTAATACCACCAACAGGATCACTACCACACATAACGTCCCTAGACCGAACTTCTGCCTCCAGTTTATTGAAGGGTGCAAACTGCACAGGCTCAAGACTACAATGAGACATTTCCATTGCTTTAAAAAAGCTCAGAAAGGAATGGAAAGAATGATGAGAGCCAAAAGCTTTCAACCATATACTAAGCTGAGAGAGCAGCAAAACAAAGCAGTTCTGGAGAGAAAGACCGACCAGAATTTATATGAGGGATTATCGGGCATACAGGTTGAATCTGTAGGAGGATGAGGGTAAACACACAGTGAGGAATCAAGATTAGCATTAGTAAACTGAATGAGAATTAAAAACTAGCACTAAGAGAATAATTGATTCTGGAGATTCCAGGCGAATCCACCACAAAGGCTTTTATTTTCTCCTCCTGTTTTTCTCCCTGTCTCTTCAGAACAGAAGCACTTAATTTGTGCGCAAGGCAGATATATGGCCCCCAAGAATCAGAAAGGTTATTACATTTACTTGAAAGAGCTCAGACAAAGAGCAGCTCTTGTAACGCCTACAAGTGATGCGATGGGTCAGAGGGTGATAGCATATTTCCATTTTAACTCTCCACTTTTGCAGAGAAAAAAAGGAAAATAGCTTTAAATTATAAAACCAGAAAACAAGTAAAATTGCCATTATTGCAAGTTCAAACTTAGAGATGTGACTTAATTTGGGCATGGCCCTAAACAGACACAGGGAGATCACTCTTTCGACTGATCCAAGCTAAAACTTTACAGTGCATAACAATGCTACAGATGTAAAATAGACTCATCGCAAGCTACAAACAAAGCCTAATTAACCTCTGCTCCAGCCAGTCCCCTGGTCATCAGCAGTCATCAGCATTATCATTAAAAATCCACAGCCACACCAGCTGCAGGAATTACAAAACCACTGCGCAAAGTCCAGAGGTGGGTATAAAATGCATACTGAGGTAACACCACCTCTTGAGTCCAGCTGGTTGAAGGTTTTTAAGTACCACAGTGCACTACAAAATCATAGAATCATAGATTAGACGGTGAAGGGATCTGTAAAGCTCATCTCATCCAACCCCCTGCAGGGAGCAGGGCCATCTGCAACCAGAGCAGGGTGCTCAGAGCCCCGGCCACCTCCCCTGCAAT